>JAESUZ010002376.1:0-60202 GCA_017311185.1 Proteles cristata cristata | reverse complement strand
ATTTTACAAACAGCCTGACACGTCTCTCAAAAATTCAATGTAGTTCAGTCTTTTCTTTCAGAGAATCACCCAGCTGTACAGAAACAACAGAAAATGCTTACAAAGCTATTCCCCTTACCTCATATGATCAGCTTTTGACCAATGAAAATCTCAGAATCCACTCTGGAGAGGGGTGTTATGCTTTGCCACATGCTAGCTGTATAATTGTGGGCAAAAATATCACTCTGAAAAATATATGCATTGGTATCTTATCTGATTTATAGTTTTATGGCTTTTAAAATATCCATGTGGAATTGAGTTTCTACAACCAGAAATAAAATGCAGCATGAAGCCCTTGGGTACACCATTGCTGAAGGTGTTTTACATTCTGTTTCGGTTAATATAATCAAATTCTTGATGTGAGGATAAATCAGGGACTATATAATATCATCATGGTGGATAACATTACCATCATTCTATCAGTTCCAGATATTTCACATTTGATATGGTTGGTTATATTAAGAGAGAGAACAAAATATTTGTTTGATTGGAGGAAGTTCTGCATTATAATGACATACTACATCCTATGGGTCATCAAAACATGTTGCCATCTCAGAAAACCTTGCCAACTGTGGAAGAGACTAAATATTTGTTCTCTTTCTCTATGGTGTAAGAGATATGTTTAAATCCAGTCATATCACTCTTTGTATCACGTGTGTATCAGACTCTTTATACTTGGCTTAGGCTTTTAGCATACATTATCTCCTTCTAATCCAACCATCTGTTATGTAAGTTTTGAAGTTTTACTTCTCATGTTATAAACTAGATACAATGAAACTATCATCATTCATTCACATTGTCAGAATTCAAGATACAAGCAACCATTTTCTTCTTTCTGTTTAATTCATCTCATTTTATTTCTTTTTAGAGTAACTGTAAAATTTAGAAGTCATTCTCATTAAGATCAAGTCACTTCTTTAAACTAGTATGTTCATGCCCAACTATAACTTTTAAAAAATCATCCTTTGAGACGAAACTTTGTCTCTTCTCCCTGAATTTTGCTATTTTCACAATTCCTACTACCTGTCCTTTTGCAAGGATATTCTCTCTCTCCCATAGTCCAAAATACAATATGAACCCATAAAATTGTGCTGATAAACATATCAAATGACATTAGATTTGATTTAATACTAATTTATTATTTTGTGTATTCAAATGCATATATCAAATGTTTCTTTAGATATGAGCTCTCCTCTTAAGTAAGTCATTGTTCATGGAGGAAAAATAGGTGCGTAAAAATCAAACTTCAATATGATATGATTTAGTATTAACACTCTAACAGATAGGTAGAAAACACTCTGAGAGGACATAAGAAGGTACTAACTGATGATAGTAAACAGGAACATGATTCATGGAGGACATGATATTTAGATTGGTTCTTAAAGGATTATTTTAGAGGGATGTAGAACTGAGTAGAGGGTAGAGTGCAAGTATATTGCAGGCAAAGATAATGGTATGATTTATTAGTTATCTACTGGCGCATAACAAATACCATCAACTTAGCTGTTTGAAACAACACACACTTATTATCTTATAACTTCCATGTGTCATTTTAGCTAAGCATGCTTATCTGAGTCATCTGCTCAGGGTCTCACATGGCTGTGTTCAAGTGGTTGTCCTGGTTTGCATTCTCATCTGGATACTCCATTAAGGAAGAATTGGCTTCTAAGCTCATTCAGGTTGTTGTAGAATTAGTTTCCCTGTGGCTGTAATCCTGTCCTATATATTAAAGTCACTATTAGTATACATTCTGCCTTTTATGTGCCTTTGGCATGACCCTTGACCATAAGCATAAAAATCAATCATTATTGTTTTGTTAGAAATATGTACTTCTTCTTCACCTAAAGGCTAGAGATTCCTACTCTAATGGATAATAATCATTTTATTAATAATACTATTGCAAAATGCTATTAAATGTGTATTGCATGTAGATAATATTCTGAAAACTCAACAAGAATAAATAATAAATAAATAAATAAATAAATAAATAATAAAACTCTTAGAATAAATCCTTTGGTTGTAAAGCCAATGACAGGTGTAGAAGCTGAAGTGAAACAACTTGCTCAGATTCAAACTCCTGGTCAATAGCAGAGTCAGAATCCTAATCTAGAATATGGATGGAAGTCTATGGCATACTCCTCACCGTTATGCAATGCTCCTAGATTTAACACTGTGTAAAGTAAAAACTCAAGCAAACAAACACCATTAACACTTTGTAATATTTGAAATTGGTCCTTCAACTATTTTCTTCTTTTTGGATTCCTTTCATCCTAAACTATTTCTGCCTATGAATGATATGGCTTTTCCACCTTATGTTATTACCCCCAAATGAGGAAAAATTAAATGTTAATGAAGTTGGCTCAGTATTTTTTGCATAATAAATTGGAAAGGAGAAGGAATGAATCTGTCATCTGAAAAGAAATCTACTTAAAAAATATATTTCTGTGTTGACAAGTTTTGATACATAATAACATACTATTCTAGTCTTAAGTATTATAGTCGTCTTGGGCAAAACTAATGTACAGCCTATTCAGTTAAATGCTCCCAATGGCATAATCTAAAGTCACTATGAAGTCTTGTGTTCAATAAACTTCACCATTGTTTCAGGAGCCTTTGTGGAGAATGAATCACTCTTATTTACTTATTTATTCAACCATGTGTTCTTTCAACAGTGGTAGACATGATAAGGATATTGGCAATGCAGAAATGAAGATGAAATTGTCAGTTTTTTGTCTTTCTATGGGCAGACTTTGAATCACCTTTGAAACTAGAAGAGGAGTACAGAGAGAGAAGTGATTCTGATCTTTGGACAGATTCCTTACCTCATTTGATAAAGGGTACTATCAAGAAAGATAGCCAATATCAGACGCTGTGGCAGGAAATAAATTTCAGGGTAAGGTCTCACCAAGTGCAAGCACTCATTAGGAATTATAGGTCAGAGGATGAGAAGGACATATGAAAGACCTCCTAAAAGCAGAAGGATATTGAATATATTGATAATTGACTGCTGATTGTTTCGTTAGTTCAGTGAAGAATATTCCCTTATTTGGAGCTACAACAGACTTGTTATAAAAACCAAAATAAGAAAATTAGACATTAGAAAAATAGGATGAAAAGGGCGCCTGTGTGGCTTAGTCGGTTAAGCGTCTGACTTTCGCTTGGGTCACGATCTCGCGGTTCGTGGGTTCGAGCCCCGTGTCGGACTCTGTGCTGACTGCCAGCTCAGAGCCTGGAGCCTGTTTCAGTCTATGACTCCCTCTCTCTCTGACCCTCCCCTGCTCACACTGTCTCTCTCTCTTCTAGAAATAAATAAATTAAAAAAAAAAAACATTAAAAAAAAAAGAAAAATAGGATGAAAAAGATTTCTGTGGCCCACATTGACAAAAGTTAATATCTGTAAGTAACTAGAGTATTTTGACAAGACTATGCCAAAATAACTTCATTGAAATGAACTGACACGCTTGTAGTTCACAAAGTATCTTTTTAAGGTAAATCAAGTTATAGTACTCTCAACTTTATAAATGGGGAACATGAGTTTATTACTAAACTTCCATGAATGGATAGTAATGCTCAACTTTCAAACAGTCAGCGATCCATTTAATCTCTCTTGTTTTAAGGAGGAGATAGCTTTATTGCTGGTCTAAATAACAAAACTCTTATTTTTTTAATGTAATATGTAGTCTGAAAAAATGGGGATACAAACAATGCAAAAGATTGGCAAATTAATTTTTCAACTAAAACCAGTTGTTTTATGTGGTACCTGGGTGGCTCAGTTAGTTGAGCATCAACTTTGGCTCAGGTTATGATCTCACAGTCTGTGGGTTCGAGCACCACATGGGGTTCTGTGCTGACACCTCAGAGCCTGGAGTCTGCTTCAGATTCTGTGTCTCCCTTTCCTTCTGTTCCTCCCCAGCTCGCATTCTGTTTCTCAAAAATAAAGATTTTTTAAAAAGCTTAAAAAATATCCATTAAAATGCCTTCATTTATTAGAACATATTTATTGAGCTGCCACAGCGAACCAGACACTTCTAGGCTCAGGGAATAAACATAATATCTTTTGAAAGAAATAAGAAGACTTTGAACACAAAAGAATACATGATTGTTTGACAAGGAATTATGAGGTGATTGGTAGAATATAAAAGAAAATTTAGTCAGAATGAGTGGGATTCTTTGTTGTATTGGTGGCCAGGGAAGGGAGGAGAAACTTGGAGTAATTATAGGGTAAACCCTGTGAATATCCAGGGACACGGCATCTGAGGTCAAAGAAACAGCACAGGCAGAAACATTAAGGTTTGGCAGGTTCAAGGAATTGTCAGGAGGGTATATTCCTGGAATGAGCCTTCAGCTGTAGGACATAGGATCAATTTAAGACATTAAAGCACAAAATTAGTTGGCTGGGACAGACTAGATCCAGTAAACAGAAAGTAGTATCTGCACATAAAAATATTATCAAAATCTTCAACTATATGTAGTCTACTTACATCACTTACCACTACATGAGGCATCTGCAAATAGCCATTCTCTTCCTTGAATCAATGTACCTATCCTAAAACCTGATGTCTTTTCCTACTGTAAGGACACAAGTATAAACCAGACTGACTCCATAACAGGCTTTAAGTTTCCCCTCTAAACTACAAGGCCTAAGTTTCAGTTTCCATGAAACTATCAGGCAGTTACACACTGCCCAAGGCCAAAGAAACTGCCCACCACATCACTCCACCACACTACCTTGGCAACACCCAATCAAGAAAGGCCAGCAACTATAGATAAAACTCTGTTACCTAATGTTAAAGTTAACCCATTAGGCACCAAACAAGAACCTAGGCTCGCTCTGTAATTGGTTGAATTTAAAAGTACTCTAAATGTTGTAATTGGGTCTTGCCAAAAGCCACAAATACTCTAGACAATCTGTATAATTGAATAATTATGATTGGATCACTGTTCCCGTGTCACAACTTCTGTAACTCCCCTGTCGCAAACCCCGTAAAAACCCTACTCTACCTTTGTTCGCGGCTCACAGTCATGATCCACTGCACTGGTAAAATCTGTGAGCCCGAGCTCGAGGCCGTAATAAAGCCCTTTTCCTTTGCATGCATGACTCGGTCTCCCCAGTGGTCTCTGGTCGTTGAGGATACCGCGATCTGGGTATAACACTACTAGTGGATTTCTGTTTTCTCTTGTTGATTTGGCAAGAGTTTCATTCCAGTCAGCATTATTCTGAATCCTTTTTACCTCGGTCTACTATCTTCATTATTGGAAGACAGACTGATGTTTAAATTAATTTCGTGTGATTCACATCCACTATTTGGTTATAACAAGTCTCTTTTTAACATTAAATTTAAAGTTAGGGGAGTAGGGGGGCTCTCCTGTACGTTATTTAAATGGGCTTATTTAATAAATAATTAATAAATTATTGAAATATTTTTATGTAAAATGAATAATTAATCCCTTATCTGTAAGCCACATGTCAACACAAAATGTCAACAGCCCCAAATGTGGACTCTACCTTCAAACATTAAGATTTGACTTCTCTGTATGCTTATGTTACTGGAACATTCATCACGATACACTGTAAACAAATGAAAGATAGTTTGCTAGTTGTGTGAAAATAAACAAAAGGGGCAGACATATGAACAACAGAGCAGTCACCTTTTCTCTTTTCAATCTCTTTTGGCAGGAACATTAAGATTTACACATCTGGCCTTTAGATGGATACAGTATATTTATTTAAAATTTAAAATAACATTTTAGTCCTACTGATTTTTGAGGCTATGTGAGTGTTTTATTTTTCCCTCTGGCGAAAATTTGCAAGTCAGGTTTTATGCAACCAACCCAAAGTGTGAGCACAGTGTGTTAAACAACTGAGAATTTCAACTGTTTTAGTGACTCTGGCTCCGAGGAAAGATTGTGACATTGTATTTCAGGCCATTTTGTCTAATAGTAATTTCACTTTCATTACTTTATGCAGCCAACGCAGCACTGGGGCTTGGCTATGGAGTAAAGGGCATTGTGTTTTTGAAACTATTATTACCATCTCCAGTTTTTTAGACATCTTTGTTTGGTGGCATTTCATCCCAATGCACTAAGCAGGCTATTTTTTTTCCCTTGCATGCAATACCTAAATAAAAGATGATTCTAACTTTTTTTCAGGTCTTGTAGTTGCCTTGATCGCATGGCTCTGCATTTTAGGGAGATGCTTTGAAAAATAAAGCACTGTAATCATTAAAGATCCACTGACAATCACTTACCTTCTGTAGATATGCTATTATACCTCACAGAAACTGAAGTTTCTTACTGACTATGAGCATTTCCTGTAAAAATTCAGAGTCCCAGGGGCGCCTGGGTGGCTTAGTCGGTTAAGCATCCGACTTTCACTTAGGTCATGATCTCGCGGTTCGTGGGTTCGAGCCCCGCGTTGGGCTCTGTGCTGACTGCCAGCTCAGAGCCTGGAGCCTATTTCAGAGTCTGTGTCTCCCTCTCTCTCTGACCCTCCCCTGCTCATGCTGTCTCTCTCTTTCCTAGAAATAAATAAAAATATTTTAAAAAAATTCAGAATCCCTTTCATGTTTGTATGGAGACCGTTTCCTTAGATTGACTATATATTTTCCAAGGTAGAATATTATGCCTCATTTGTTTGTACTCTTCCAACAAACAATTTACTCTGTGATGTATGATAGGTGTCTGAGGGTGCACGCACGGTGGGAGGTGATGGTAATGGAAGGCACTCAGAAAGCGGATCCTTAACTGCATTACCTATTACTCTGTGTATCCTGAACTCCAAGAATAAAAGCTCCTTTCTTTCCAGCTCCTTATAATGTTCACATATTCTCTTCTTCACTGAATGCCTCATTAGCTTTATCTTAAGTGGGCTTTGTTTACCCAGAAATTTGTGTTCATTGTTAAATAAGACTATTTTTCAAAGTGACAAAAACACTGTATTGCCATGGGGCTACTTTGAAATCTGCTGCGAAAAGCGTGCTGCTTAAAAATCAAAACACAAATTGTATGCTTACGTTTAAATGCTCTTGGATTACAATCTTTCCGAGACCTCGCTCCAAGTGACATCTTATTATTTCACCTGTTTGGATTAGGTCCAAATTCATGTCTACCATACAGTGATTGATGCTCTGCTCTCTAGTGCACAGCATGTGCTCATGGCCCAGGTATCAAATGTTTATCCGACCTTATGTGCCTATTCTGAGAGTCCTCACTTTGGGAGTGTCTTCTAACTAATTCGTATGCTAGGTGTTAACCAGATGTACAGTAATAGGAAAGAGGATGGCTCAAATGTTACCTAGAGGTTATATGCCTGTGGTGACCATTTTTCTAAACCCAAAATTGAGACAAATTGGTTGACAAATACGAATAAACTCATGGGCACAGCGGGAGATAATACTTTTAAGTAGAACAATCTTGGAAAAATTCACAAGTTTAGATATAAACACACCCAAGTACACAGACACACAGAGACACACATATCCTTGGTTAAAAGCAGAGGCACCCATTCCCCTCAACAGAAATGACCTCTGACCACTGGTAATGTTCCAGGGTTATTCAGTATAGAGATATGTAACCATTGTGTGCATCTTCCATTCCAGTCAGTTTAATTTACACAGGTTTGAAGATTCATGTCAAGAATGTAGTTAAATATTAGATATGTTTTTAATAATCCAGTGAATCCAAATTTAATTTTATGTTTAGATATAGCAGTTTATGAATTTATAGTAAATAAAAATTCAAAGTCCTTCACCATTGGGATTTCACATTATTTTTTAATTTCCAAACTTTCAAGCTATGTGTATAGCTCATAGTATTATATTTTGTTCACTAAGAAAAAAGCAAAAATATTGTGCTGAACATGTAAATCATGTATCTCACACCACTCTAAATATTAAAGTAATAGGCAATCACTGACATCATTCTAACATTATATTTTCTGTAAAGATACACATACACATTAAGCACATATATATGTTTATTTATTTATATTTAAAATTATTGCTCATTTTTTGAGATTTTTTAAGCTTCTTTTAAGAAATAAATATTTCCAAGTGCGCTTAAAAAGCAAATGTTACAAGCAAGGCAAGGATTTCACAGTATAATTGCCAATAAAAGTATCTCAAGAAATTCGTGTTCAGTTTAAGGGTCCATGCAGACATCCCCAAGTTATCTTGGAGAATCTATAATGATGGTAACTCTTATGAGACCCATTCTCTTCCATATGAAAAAAAATAACACAGCCTTGACATTGATGCATGCAATATATTTTTAAGATGACATTTACACAGTACTATTCTTGATAGGAAAAAGTGACAAATCAAAGAAAGCTTTTTTTATAGTATGGTGCAATATGACTGAAAAGGCCTCATGTTCCAATTTCTACACTTTGCTACTCATTCTTTGAAGAAGTCAGTACTATCCTAATGGAAATTTTTTTAAAATATTCAATATGTAAAGTGATCCCATTACATATAGCACTAAAATATTTACCTAAGGAAATTTAGGTGATCCGATGTGGTTTTTTGAAAATAAAAGATAAATATCATACAATGCTTTCAGTTTTATTCATTGTAAGAAATGAGCACATCTGTGCGTGTTTGTATCATATGTCTGAATGCTAGACTAGGAGCTATGCTTAGTTAAACTGGCTGCAACAACGAATGGGGTATGGCAGCATAGACTTTATATAAGAAGATCAAATTAAAAAGTACCTTTAAAATTCAGTGAGGAAAAATTGAAGAGGACTAAGTTCAAGGGTAAGCTGAGTCAACTCTACAAATATAATACAGAAAATAATTATTGAGCATGAGACACATAAAGTTCAGTTCACAGATTCAGGTGTTAAAGAAATATAATTTCATCTTCTGAAAGTTAATTTTAGATTCTAAGCCTCTGTTCTGTTGGGTGGATTAAAAAAAATTAACACGTTACTTACGGGCTTAGCCTCTACTCCTGCCATTGAGTTCTGTATTGTGATTCTGAGATCTTACACTGTGCTCTGCTGAGGCTGTGTTCCCAGGGTTACCTCCACATTGCCCAGTACTGACTTCAAGAGCCAGCTTGGCCTCTCCAAATGCAGATGGTCCCTGCTGCTCTTTGAAACATGGAGTTCTTTATTTCTATCAACTTGCATTCTTGACATAGGCATTTTTCTCTGGATTACGTTACATTCCTGGTGAGCTGCCCTGACTATAAGCAAAGAATCCATCGATTTCCTTCCTTTTCTCCTCTCTGCTTCTCATCAATTCTCCTCCCTGTTAAAAATACCTTTTTAGTCTCATATAGCTAAGACCACTAAGTAAAAATTTCAAGTAGGACTGATGATGTATTGAAGTCAGAAAAAGATCTTGGAAGCTTATAACTGTGGCCAAGTGAGAATCTGCTCAATTGATAAATTGTATGGAGACGAGGGCCACCACAGTCCCTATCCTTCTGTGGCTTGGAATAGAATTGAGGGAGGGAGTCCACAGTTCTGAGCTCCTCTCATCTGGTGGATTCCTCATTTCATGCAGGTTTGTAAGACCTCTGAATTCACAAAACACTTTTATGTAGGCACAGGCACCTGAGGATAAAGACATCCACTCACTCATATACTAATCTTGCATTTGTCCTTTGCAGTAGACTTTGGCTTGGTAGTAAAGTAAACTGAAAGCAACCTTGCACAGGTCTAAGTCATTTTCCCAGACCTGGAGCCACGCCAGCCTTGGTTGTCAAATCTACCTCACTTCACTGCTTCTGTCTATCATTTCCCACTCTGAGGCCACAGGATTTGGAAACAGTGGGCAGAAAGTCTGCTGTCCTGAGCAGAAAGGAAAATATGATGAGTGCGAGTAAGAAAATAAAAGTCAACATCTTAAACTATTACCAAAGTATAAGTCCAAATATAAGTGAACAAGAAAAATACCTCTATGTCACAGAACATAAGCATAAATAATCAATAACTTTTATTCTTTAGATTTGATATTTGTTAGAAATAGAGGCATACTGTAGAAAATTGTGAAAAAAACTATCATATTTGGCAAGAAAAAAAAAGATTGCAAGGGTTCATTTTTTTCAAAACACCTCAATTCACTAGTGAATCTCTCTTGTTTCTGAGTGACTTTTTTTTGGTGATTCACTTGTTGCCAAAGATTTGGAATATCTCTAGGCTGAACCTGGTAGAAATTGTGCAGTAGGTATATTTCTCTTATGAATCTGTGCCATTCCTCTTCTTGTAAGGGTGATTTACCTGATTTCTTTGTGTTCTCTTTCCTTCTTTCTTCTTAAAACTTACTTTGAGGGGTGCCTGGGTGGCTTAGTCGGTTAAGCGTCCGACTTTCGCTTGGGTCATGATCTCGTGGTTCGTGGGTTCGAGCCCCGCGGGCTCTGTGCTGACTGCCAGCTCAGAGCCTGGAGCCTGTTTCAGTCTGTGACTCCCTCTCTCTCTGACCCTCCCCTGCTCATGCTGTCTCTCTCTCTCTCTCTCCTAGAAATAAAAAAAAAAAAATTACTTTGGAAAGGATGTGACACAATATTCATAGCATACTTAGAAAACAACTCCGTAAATAGGGAAGTTCTATTTGGAAGTGAACAAATACTTCAAGAATATCAAGGCTTTGGGGATCAATGTCCCACTTCTGTGTCCCTTTTCTAAGGACATAAACATACTTCCAGTTTGAGACCAGTAATTGTTTTAGTAACAACTTGTCTGATAGATTTTTATCTCTCCACATATTAAATATTCAAGAGTTGTAATTCAGTCCTTCACCTATATATTTTACTTGACATTAAATGGAGAATTCTACAAGATTAATTTAGTACTTTGAGAGAAAATGTCATACAGTTGCTTACAGAGAAAGCAAGACATGATACAAATATTGGAGCCTCTGGAAGTCAGTGCACGATTAGATTCTCTTCTCTCTTCCATTCTTCACTATCCTACCCATAAATAAAACTTGACTGTATGTTTATTTTAATGCCATGACTATAAAGATACAGGAAAATATGTTTAAGTTCAGTTCTCAATGAATTTTGAATAATAACTCAAATTCATGAATTTCAGGGATTGGAGGGAGAAGAAGCCTTCTTTTCTTATTGATGAGAGTAGCTTTTAACTTAAAGATTATTTTCAAGATTTAACCTAAATGGGAATAACTTCGTATCTGGATAAGAATATAGTGTTATAGAAATATAATTGTGATCATCTCAATGTTTTATGGTGGTGATCCTCTGTATTACCAAGTAAGGCTCAGAAGAAATCCCACTCATTAGAAAAAAATTTTTAAAGGTGGAGGAGAGAGTCTGGGTGCTCAGCCATTTAAGCGTCAGACTTCAGCTCAGGTCATGATCTCACAGTTCATGGGTTTGAGCCCCACATCAGGCTTTGTGCTGACAGCTTGGAGCCTGTTTCAGATTCTGTGTCTCCCTATCTCTCTGACCTTCCCCACTCATGCTTTGTCTCTCTCTCTCCCTCAAGAGTAAACAAACATTAAAAATAAATAAAAAAAGAAGAAGAAATCCTACTGAATCATATGCAAAGTAAATTTCAGTAATTGAGTTACATAACCCATTGGGGTCATCATTATTTTGAGAATGTATGTTCTTATTAAGCTTTCACACAATTATTGTATCAAATGTGCATTTGGAAAGCTTCTAGCATTTAGAAGCCATGGGACCATAAGTAGTTTGATTTGAAGTGATGATCATGGTTTGCTTTCATTTGAATGGAGACAGAAATTTTTATTATGATTAGAGTAATTGGCATATTTTTATGGATTCATTTTTTAATTTGGCACCCATTCAACTTCATAGCTTAAGCTACAGTAGTGGCATGATGGATTACTGTGGGTTCTTTTCATTATTATTAAATTTAATTAATTTTTGCTCAGGTACCCAGATGTGAGCAGCATCAGGCTTCTAATCTAATAATACAGACTGGAAAATATGTGCTGTCAATTACAGGCATTTTGTAATGGAAACAATTAAAAGAATCATTAATGAAAAGTAGTTTGCCTCCCAATGTAGCTGGCTCTAGTTAATCAAAGGTACTTTGAAATTGAAGTCATTAATAAACTTTTCTTGCTTTTATACCAACAAAGTGCTCTGAGATTTATTTTTGAAATTAGAAAGGTATTTTGAAAAAAATGACTTAATGTATTTTGCTTTTTATAAAAATGTTTTTCTTCACCACCAACATATGTTTAAAATAGAAAAACAACTAACAAAATAAGGATTTGAATTTTCAGTGAAAAAAAAATTCCCTGTAAGGGCCCCTGGGTGACTCAGTTAGTTAAGCCTCCGACTCCTGATTTCGCCTCTCATGATCTCACAGTCATGAGATCGAGCCCCACGTCCAGCTCTGCACTGAGGGTGAAGCCTGCTTAAGATTCTCTCTCTCCCTCTTCCTCTGCATTTCCCCCATTCATGCACATGTTCACAGGAGTGTGCATGATCTCTCTTTCTCTCAATAAACAAATAATAATAATAGTAAAGTAAATTCCCTGTAAATTTAATTAGTACTTTTGCAGAGATGGAGGTGATAAACATTTTTACTTACTCTGCTGGTCAGTCTCCTCGTTGCTCCCACATCAATTGTTTTTAAAATGTAGGAAATATTACATAGAGTCCCTTACCTTCTAACCTGGAGTGATTTGGGCCAACAAGAAGCAACAGCAGGAGACTGAAGGCAGGAAGAAATTGGAGTATTTCTTTCTGCTTTCCTCCCTTCGTTGGCACTCTAACTCTGACAGCCACTGCATCTCTTTCTTCGTAGCTCTTCTCTGGGCCCCAGTAAAATATTCACCCCTCTTCAGATGTAGTAATCATTTCCTAGTATTGCTAGTCTCTGGATGCTACAACATCCCTTATTTGCTGTTGTCTTTATAGCCATACATATACCTCAACTAAAGGCTCTTCATTTAACCCATCCCAATGGATTCTGTTTTCTGCTCAGACATAACTTGAACTGAGTATAACTCTTAACTTCTGCTCGGAGTCAACAAATATCCCTAGCTTGTCTTTGGAATATGGACTAGGAGTTTCTATACTATTTTCATATATCATTTCATAAGGATGAGTACAAATATAAGGATACAACTCAGCATATTAAGATTGTTACGTGCTATGAAGTTTTTCTTGAGGCAAAATCTACTCTATGGGCCCTTAAGGAGAACACTCTTTTTTCACGAGATGTGTCTCATGACTTGGAAGCAGTATTGCATATGAATTTAAAAACATATTAGTCTTTATTTCATTTTGACGTAATATATTAAGAAAATGATGCCACCCATGAATCTTCCAATAAGTAAGGTCAATCTTATTATTTATGTACATTATAATCGTGAAACTCTTGATAATTGGTATCAATGTGTTGGAATGTTCATAATTTCAGAAATAATTATCAGCTACCTAGGAACCTGCAAGAGTTCATTGAACTTATTCAGTGTTCCTATTTTAATATACTTTCAAATTTGCATTACTTAGAATGATTTTAATGTTAATACAATATTCCATGTTGATTCTGAAGTTGATTGAAAATCTTTTATCATCTCCTTTTTTAATGTAACCATTGTCATTAAAGAAATACCTCTTGGTAATGTTTACCATAAATGAAATGAGTCAGTTAATATACATACCACTGAGTATAATGATATTTTCTGATAGATTCATGGGACCTATCTGGACATCACTCCAAATATTAATATTTAATAAATTCTAGCACTATGTAATATGTTTCTAATCTGCAAGACTACAAGCACTTATTTTAGATATCTGGTATTTATGTGAATTCAAGAAGGTGAGTGTTTATGTCTGACAAATGCCTATTTCCGACTGACTTGTAGCTTAAAATTTTCATGTAGTCCCTAGAATGTAGAAGATGCTTAAATGAATGAATGAATTTTTGGTTTGAAATATTTTCAAAGAATTGCTTAATCTAGAATAATTAAAAGTTATCATTTGTTAAAAAGCAAATCTTTGTAACAATGTTTTTGTGAAATGATTTCATTTTGATTTGATATATTCTTTATATATTCTGTTCTTTATATATTCTGTTCTTTGCTTTAGCATCCATTAACTCTTCACAAATCGCAATTTAAGTGATTAGCTGTTGCATTACTAAGGTTTATTTACAGGGTTTTTAAATGGTTATGGGAAAAATACTTTGACTTTAAGCTTTCATAATGTGTTTTCTCTGAAATAGTTTTCTTTGCATGATAAATTTGTTTATGTTATGGTGTCCTCTCATGCAATTACGCAGAATAACATCAGAATCATGAAGCACCAGTGGAAAACACAATGCAATGTTTACAACTTCATGTTTCATTTCACTTTTATGTCTCTGAGTTATTTGAGGGTATATGCCAAACACTGGACCTTTGCCCTCAAGAAGAACTCTTTGGCCTTCTCCACCTTCCATAGCTTCTAGGAAATTGAATTTTATATATTGGATCTCCCAGACTCCTTTGCCCTCTGAGTTGTGTCCGGACACTGTGAGGCTCAGAGAGTAGATCTAAAGGGGGAGAGTGAGGTGGGACACTGATTGCCCCCACTCGCTGCCTGCGGGGGTGGGTACCTTTATGGAAGGCCTTATCTCCTTTGGGTGATTCTCTTCTGGAACTACAGCCATCTCCATAACCGCGGTCTTCCTTGCTTCTTTAGCCTAGAAACAGACACAACTCCCTGCTGTGATGGCTTTGACCACACACCAACCTTTATTCATGTTCCAAATCCTATCTATGGCTCTATAAACTGTCCCCATATTAAATTCTCTAGAATTAACTCACTTAAGTATGTCATTATTCTCCTTCAAGGACCTTGATTGATGCAAGACATTTTCTCAAATGGCTGCATTTTTAAGCTGTTTTTACTTCTTCCAAATGATTCACTTAGAAATGTGATTTATTTACTCTGTCTTCCAAAAAGATTTATTCCTACTGACATAGATTTGTTAATTGAAAAATAAAAAGTTGGCATGGAAAACTTAATATTATCATCAAACATCTGAATTCAATATACTTTTTAAATTACATTTCTAAGTAGTTGTGAAGAGAAAATTTCCAAATATATTCAACAAGACTGCATCATTATTTAAAAATATAAATAAAGTATTTTCACACATAAAAATAAGACAATAATCTACTCCTCAGATTAATTTGTGAACGTATATATGGGAAGTGATTCTACAGCATAAAGCACATTAACATTTATAAAGGTAATCATTAATCGTATTTGCCATGACACTATGATCCAGTACTACCATCATTTTTCAGACTTTGCCTATTATTAAAATGCCATGTTGACTTAGATTATGTCAGTATGTAACATTGCCAGCTTAGCTGATTTTGATAAGTCAAAGCTAAAATACAGAGCAAGGTAGACATGTCTTATCCAAATGACCCCTTTAGGGTTTATTATTTTTAACAGTACTTCCTACATATAAGCAATTGTTTCTGTAACACTTCATTATTTTAAAAAATTTGCAAATAATTTATCATTATATTTCTTATTAAGTGATTCAACAAATATTTATGGGGTAACCACTATTCTGGCTTGTTGATGTCAGGTGTCATCAGGAATAAAATAAATCACTCTAATGGAGCTTTCATTCAAGAAGTGCTACAGAGAGAGTAAATATGAGTAACCAACACACATGGGTAGGTGCTGATAATGCTATGAAAAAAAAAATAAATATGGCAAAGAGATGCGTATGGATGGAGCTATGAGACAAGGCAAGGTGTAAGAATAATTTAACTTCGGGGCGCCTGGGTGGCTTAGTCGGTTAAGTGCCCGACTTTCGCTTAGGTCATGATCTCGCGGTTCGTGGGTTGGAGCCCCGCGACGGGCTCTATGCTGACTGCCAGCTCAGAGCCTGGAGCCTGTTTCAGTCTGTGACTCCCTCTCTCTCTGACCCTCCCCTGCTCACGCTGTCTCTTTCTCTCTTTCCTAGAAATAAATAAAACATTAAAAAAAAAAAAAAAAGAACAATTTAACTTCTTTGTTCCACTTCCTGTCTTTTGGGTTATTGTTATCATGTTTTTCATTTTATGTATACATTAAACCCTAGAAATGACTATTATTACTCTTTTGTGCTGTTAATATTTATTTATATCTTTTCAGATAATTATAATTTTACTTTTTTATTCCCTTCTGCTTCATTGGACTTCCATTTGGAATTTGTTTCTTTTCATCAGGAATCTATCTTTTATTTCCTTTATTTTATTGAGAGTGATAAATCCAGAATTTTGGTTGTTGCTGTTCGAAAATTGTCCTTATCTTTAATCTTAAATGAAAATTCCTTAAGTTTAGGACTAATTTTAGCATTTTAAGATCCCGGTTCTCTGACATCCACTGATTCTGTTGCAAAGTCATATCTCAATTAATTCTCTCTTCATCTGTGTCCAATCTGCTGTTAAGCCCAGCCATTGATTTCTCAATTTTAAATATCGTACTTTTTTTCAGTTCTAGAACTTGAATTGGGTTTTTATAGCTTTCAATTCTCTGCTAAAATCTCCAAGCTCATCTGTTATCTTTTTCAACCTATTAACCATGGTTATTTTAAAGTCTGTGTCTCATAAATGTTTTATCAAGAGCTCCACGGGTTATGCTTCTATTGTCCATTGCATTGCTTTTTCTTTATTTTTGTCCTTATTGTCTTAATATTTGTATGCCTGTTATTTTTGAGTGAGTACTAAGTATTGTAAATCTGAAATTATAGAAATAATATGAGGCTTCAGAGGATGATGATGATACAAGCCTGAGAAGAGAATTTACACTTACCTTTGGTAGACTGGGAGCATTCTGGAAGCGTCGTCATCCAGTGTTAGGGCTTAAAATGATTTAAAGCTGGGTTCTAACCTGTGTACAAAAGTGATCTATTTTAATTGCACCCTTACTTATCTTAACCAAATATGGGAGATTTAATGTGCCCTCTCTTGGAGTACCTAGACTGAAATTTTTGTTCCTCCAGCTTCATAACATGTCAAAGGCCCTTTCAGTTTCCCAACCACTCAATTACTTCACCTGAAATATATAGAAACTCTTGAGGCAAAAGCAGCCCCAAATATTGGCTGTACCTCTCTTCTTCCAAATCTTAGCTTTCTCATTCTTCATTGTCTTATTGATTTTTCATGATTTCAAGTAAATAGTCCTTAATTTTTCTCATTTTTCTTAGCAAGAGAATTTCTCAATCTGCCATAACTGAAAGCATAAATCTGCCCATAAATTTATTACTGAAGCCATAAGAAAACAAGTTCTAATCAGTAGATCCATAAGAATCAAAGAAACAAAAATATTGGGTAAATGTCCATGAGAGTGATTTATTTTATTCCTGATGACACCTGACATCAACAAGCCAGAATAGTGGTTACCCCATAAATATTTGTTGAACCACTTAATAAGAAATATAATGATAAATTATTTGCAAATTTTTTAAAATAATGAAGTGTTACAGAAACAATTGCTTATATGTAGGAAGTACTGTTAAAAATAATAAACCCTAAAGGGGTCATTTGGAGATTCATGTTTCAGAGATTCAACCTTAAAATTTTAGATGCAGATTTTGAACTAAAAAGAGTAGATTCTAATGAAAAGTGTAGTGATTGAGTAGACTTCAACTGCTTCATTTTCATCTTATATATGCTCTCAACTTGTATATATAAGACAGGTCTTAAAAGAAAATGGTGTAAATTTAAGTTTATGCAAAGGCCTTAGGACACAGAGACATACAAATTGGAGAAAAAGGAATTACTGTAAATTACAAGGAGTTTTTTTTAAGATCACATATTTAGGCATAAAATTTAGTTTTCTTGAGGCACATGAGTGTCAGTTAGTTGAACATTCAATTTTGGCTCAGTTTATGATCTCACAGTTTGTGAGTTTGAGCTCTGCATCAGAATTTCTGCTGTCATCAGAGAGTCTGCTTCAGATCCTCTATATCCCTCTCTCTGCCTCTCTCCCCACTCACACTCTCTCCCTCAAAAATGAATAATCTGAACATTTAAAATAAATAAATAAAATTTAATTTTCTTTGCAGTAAAAATAATTTTACAGGTTTGTATTTTTTACTTTAAATTTCATGTCAATTTTAGATATCAGTCTTTGTTTTCCACTGTTATCCTAAAAAGTTAAAATAGTAATATTACCATAACAATGAGTAAAATTTGGACAAAATTAATGTATAATACCACCATTCTATCAAATAATTCATGTTTATTTTCATCTTCTAGTACTATCTACAAATATTTATTTTTTACATAGTTGCAATAAGATATATAGTAATTCAAGTCATTTTTTAAAAAACTAATAATATAATAACATACCTCACCATTTAATTTCATTAAATATTTAAATGTTTGCATTAAAATCCCAATGTTTCATTCATTCCTAATTATTTTGTTTTCTTAAACCCTACTCCAGGGAAATCAATAATGCACTGTTGTTTCATATTTACCAGCATTAATTTGGAGATAGATTTGGATTTGAACAAGGACTCTTCCACTTCTCACATCATTTATTTCCCTGAGTCTGAGTTCCTGCATCTGTAAAATGGGATAATAAGGAAACAATTAAGAAATGACTGTGAGGATTAGTGCTAATTCAAGTAAAGCCCTAATCATGGTCTGGCATGTAGTAAGCATTCAATAGATAAATATCAGTTTAACAATCTCATTTAATCTCAAATAATCAGAATTTGAACTAAAATATTGCATACATACTAACCAAGAAGAAATGAACCCTAGCTCTGATATTAGAATGGTGGCTTTAAATCCAGCCCCCATCACTGGCTGCCTGGCTAGTTGGGAAGTTACATAATTTTTCAAATCCTGAGTTGTCCTTTCTGGATTTTAGAGAGAGAAACACTAACATAAAATCTGCGAAAATCACTAACACAGTGCTTAACACATTAAATTCAGTATTAAATTCCTTTTCTCTTAGCTTTCTCCTATCAAACTCATAGAACACTGTCTGTCTCCATGAACATTATCCTCTCTCTACTCCTTCTTCAGTGACTCAGCAAGTATGTTAGAAGCCTTTCTCTTGACAATTGTAGTTTTTAAAAATAACAGTGGTGTTTTGACTATTTTTATGTCCTTTTTGACTATTCTTGGATGCAAGAAGTTTCCAGGAAGAAAGTGCTGTGTTAATTTGACTACTATTTACCTTTCTGTGATGGTCAGAATATAATATAATAAAAGTCAGTTATTCCTTTCCGGAAGCAATGCATTTTTAAGGAAAAGAGCAGGGGACTTTGTTACAGATAGATTCAGTTTTAAAATTGGGACCCTGATAATTATTAGTTCCATAAGTTTAAGAAATCTTGTTAGTTAACTGATCTGAGTCCCAGTTTATCTATCTGTAAAAGCTGATTGATAATATCTTCTCTTAGAATCAAGTAAGGGCTACAATGAAATAATGCATGTAAGATAGTCACTCAACTGGTAACTGTGAAAAAAGATTAATTTTGTCTTATTTTAATAACTTATCAGGTACAGCTATCCAGAGAACCAAAATATCTGTGTATGTTGTATTTGTTCTTATTAAGAACTTTTACAAATAAGAAAGCCGTAACTGTAGACCCTGTTTTTTTTGTTTTTTGTTTTTTGTTTTTTGTGGGTTTTTTTTGATGTCATTTTACTCAGTAGGGACTGTGGTTAAAGCTGAAAGCACTTACCTGAGAGGCTAGAGAGAGCTCTTCACACCAATATTAACTCCATCTTTGGTAGTTCTATATCATTCAACTCTTCCTCACCTACCAGCTCCAATAACCAAACCAGTCTAAAGCCTGTAAGTTGTTTAGCACATGAGATGTTTGCTTTATTATATGCTTTTGTTGAAAATATCATTTCCTCTTAGAAATGCTCTACTGTAACACACAGGAAAAATCTTTTCAATTGACTTCTCTCCATGTTCTCCCCACCAACAAAATCTAATGTATAAATTTGACCTTTCAATGATTATCACAATAATAAAATGTTCCATAAAAAGTAAGTGTTCTTTGGTCTCAGTGATATAAAAGGTATTTTAATCATTGGATAAGAAAAAGGGATATTTTTCTTGCAATTAAGTAGGATAATAAAACGGCACCATTACATAGTAAATTGTCATCTTTCAGAAAATTTTGTTTTTCTCCCTTGGTTCATTTCAATTATAATCTGTGGATTGTCAGTTCCTAAGGATAAGGGAAACATATTTTTATTATATAGTGAGGGAAATAAGCTAGTCATATTTCTTCTTTATTTTTTAACTCTTTATGCCTTATTATTTAAAAAGATGGAACTTATTTTTACAGAATTTAACCTAACCCTCCTTACTTATAAGTAGGAAATAACCCTCAGCATTTTTGTCATCTCCATGCTACTTCTTAATCATGTCAGTGAGGGGCTTGGAGCTCAAGTGTTTAAAAAAAAAATCCAGATTCAGGAGCACCTGGGTGGCTCAGTTGGTTGAGCGTACAACTCCTGATCTCAGCTCAGGTACCCCGTGTCAGGTGGGATGTTGGCCATGGATCCTGCTTGAGGTTCTCCCTCTGCCCCACTCTGCCCTTCTCCTCAACTTATGCATTCAAACTCTTGCTCTCTGTCTCTCTAAATAAATAAATAAATAAATAAATAACTGAATAAATGAATAAATAATCAAGATTCAGAGTGAGTGGAGGCAGTAAGAGAGATAAATAAAAGAAATGGGAAACAGGAAAAGAATAAGGAAAGACCTAACTGGGAGAATTTTCCCAAGAGGATGGGTTTCTAAGAATGTCTTGGGCCGTTCAGGCTGCTTTACCAAAATGCCATAGACTAGGTGGCTTATAAACAAAAGCAATTTATCACTCATAGTTCCAGAGTCTTTGATCTGTTTCTAGTGAGGCCCTTCTTCAAGGTTGCAGACTGCCAACTTCTCCTGGTACCCTCACATGGCAGAAGGGTCAAGGCATATCTCTGGGGCCTGTTTAGTAAGGTTACTGACCTCTTTCATAAAGGCTCCATCTTCATGATCTAATCAACCCTTTCCAAAGGCTCCACTTCCTAACACCATGGCCTTGGGGGTTGGTTTCAACATAGGAAGTTGGGAGAATACATTCAGACCATAACAAAGAAGAATACAAAATATATGTGAGTGAATATGTCTTGACTCATAAAAATGTATTTTTCATGCAATTCCCTCATTCAAAGTTAGTCTTTAATAAAAAACTTGCATTCAAGAATATCTTGGCCAATTAGAACAATGGTCAAAAATGATCAAGATAAAATGTAATAGAGATTTAGAAAACATCCTACACTTAGATTTAAATTAACATTTGAAATTATGAGTAAGGACAAAATCCTAGGTTTTTATGTATTTGCAAGGCTAATCACTGCAATATTAGGTTAAATTAATAGAGCTACAATTTCCTTTGTAAGCTACGTGGGTCAGGCCACATCAGCACATTAATGTCACCATTAAAAATACTAAAGAGCATTCTGTAATGGGCATTCAAAATATTGAAATGCACTGCAGTTTAAATCCACCTTATGTGGGAGAATTATAAAATAACCACGCTTTTAGCATTTTAGTTTAAATAAGGGAGAAGGCTTAGCATGGTCCAAGCCAGACAGCAGATCAAGAGAAAAGATGCAAGTTAAAGATAAGTGCGATTTTGTTCACTAAGGTAAATGCTCTTTTTTCAAGTGCGATTTTGTTCAAACTAAGGTAAATGTAACTGGAGCTATCAAAAAAGAAAAAGGGAAAGCTTCCTTTGAAAGTTCGTGAATTGATCATTACTGAACATTTTCACAAAAACATGTGAATGACTATCACTTATTCAATGCTTCAGATATAGTGTGTTTACACTCAGTATAATCCCCATCCTCAAAGATCTTCTTTCCAGCCAGTTTCTGATTAGAGGATGGCACTGGGAGTTGTTCGTGCTGGATTTGGAAAGCAGAAGAGGAGAATTGATTGGTCTCTAGAAACAGCTGTGAATGAACATGGAATTCTGCCTGTTTTCATTGTGGGTGTCTGAGATCACTGGTAGACCCCTTCCTGCTGCTACCAGATGATCTAAATGTCCTCTAGAGAATCTCTTACTTCTCTGCTACAGATTGCTTTCAATTGTATTTCTCGTATTAAGCCTCTAATATCCTGCCTTGGGCTTCTTCCTAGTTAAAATGTCTGGAGTAGTCTCCATGATCCTGACTAATCCATGACTGAATGGAAGCTAGATCACATGAGTCCTCAGAGGACAGTATATTAAATACAACATAAATATTAAAAACAACTGGTTGAAAAAGACATTAATTTCTCTTTGTATATTTATCTGACTCAAGAACAAATATGCCATCAAACACTTTTCTCCCAAATTGTATCCCTTTGAACTATGTAATAATCTCATGTAATTAATACCCTGGTTCACAGAAGCAAATTTTATGTATAATCACTGATTGTTCTTAAAACATAAAACATTGACTTCTTTGGAATGCTTAGTAACATTAGTAAAATCATCTGTCGCTAGTTTTCTGTATTCTTAATTGTCTGAAAAATTAAGCCTGTCAGATTATATTAAAGTACTGTTTTCTCTTAGAAGTTTTATTTCATTTATGAAATTTACTTTTCACTCTGAATTTAGGAAGATGGGTAAGCCAAGTACCCATTTTTTTTTTTTTTGAGAGGGCAAAGGAGAGACAGACAGAGAGAGAGAGAGAATCAGTGAGAGAGAGAGAGAGGGAGTGAGGGACAGAGGATCAAAAGCAGCCTCTGTGCTGACAACATACAGCCCCATGTGGCGCTGGAACTCATGAACTGTTGAGATCATGACATAAGCCAAAGTCAGATGCTTAACCAACTAAGCTACTCAGTAGCCCCTGTGATTGTTTTTAAGTAAAAGTTTTCTTTTTTATTCTTTTAATGTTTATTTATTTTTGAGAGAGAGGAGAGACAGAGTATGGGCAGGGGAGAGGCAGAGAGAGAGGGAGACACAGAATCGGAAGCTCTGAGCTGTCAGCAGAGCCTGACCCTGGGCTCAAAGCCACAAGCTGTGAGGTCATGACTTGACCCGAAGTCAGACATGCAACCAACTAAGCTACCCTGGCACCCCAGTATGAGAGTTTTTAATGGATTATAGTAAAAAGCAGAATCTTGGTAGGCATTGATGCTAAAAAATACATTTAATTTCCAGCTCCACTACTTAACAATTCATGATACTAAAACTGTTAGGATAATGTCCACTCCTAAGAAGATTTGGGTAAGATTAATTGAGACATCATGTGTAAAGCTCTTAGCACAATGACTTAACTCCTGCTCAATTAATATTAATCCTTTCCTCTTTCCCTTGAGACAGGTTTTTAAATTCCTCAGAATACTGAATCTTGAATTCCTCTCATCTGCGTTCACATGTATCAAGTCCATGGTTTCTCAGTGTATTGAGAGATCACCTGCATCAGAATGACTGTGCTAGTTCAAAATATATAGAGATCTATAAATAGATGAATGATAGATTCAGGAGCTCCAACTTGGAATGTATCTTTGGGAATAGGGGATATAAATCTGCGTTTTAACAAGCTTCCACATGTTACGTATGCCCCTGATGTAAAAAGCAATTAAACCAGACTTTCCATAGCAGTTGACTACTGAAATAGTCCATTTCAAATTCTATCTAGGGACTCCTGGGCGGCTCAGTCAGTTGAGTGTCCAACTTTGGCTCGGGTCATGTTCTCACATCCCAGTGGGTTCCAGCCTCGCCTGGGGCTCTGTGTTGACAGCTCAGAGCCTGGAGCCTCCTTTGGATTCTGTCTCCCTCTCTCTCTCTGCCCCTCCCCCACTTATGATCTGTCTCTCTCTCTCAAAAACAAATAAACATTTAAAAAATCAAATTCTATCTAAAAAAAAAATTGTAAATAAAATTTTTAAAAGTTTTTTTTTTTTAATGTTTTATTTATTTTTTTAGGAGAGAGAGAGAGAGACAGCATGAGCAGGGCAGGGTCAGAGAGAGAGGGAGACACAGACTGAAACAGGCTCCAGGCTCTGAGCTGGCAGTCAGCACAGAGCCCGACACGGGGCTCGAACCCACGAACCGCGAGATCATGACCTAAGCGAAAGTCGGACGCTTAACCGACTAAGCCACCCAGGCGCCCCTGAAATTTTTAAAAGTTTTAACATGAATATGAGGACTGACTAACACTCATAGAAAATGTAAAACTAACACCAGTTTGACAAATAGAGCACTCCAAGTGATAAGGAGGTGAAGCATGATATCTGAAAAATCGTGGGATTTGAGGAAGAGGCTAAAATATGTTCTTTAAATTGCATATTAAATAGAAAGGTTTAATGGCTTCTGCACAACCATTGCAGGAATGCAATAACTGAGTTGTATGCAGTGATGTGTCAGTTTTCTTTTTCATCATTTTAACAGTATAAGATTGAGGCTATCAGACCATATTTAATTTCCAGCCTCAATGTTTTTAATGTCTTTTGCCCCCAAGTGTCCACTTTAAAATGCACCAAACTGCAGAGGTATAGGGAAAGAGAATTTTTATTCATTTTATCCAAGTTTCCAACTTACAGCCTCTCTCCAGCATGATTTAGATCTTTCCATAACGATTCTAAGTGAGAACAATGTCAGGTTTAGCAAATCAGTATATTTTAAGTCCTCTGGGGTGCAAATGGAAAGAATTTGTAGTCTTCAGGTAAGTTAATAGGCATATTTTTAGATTCTTTAAAATTTTGATAGAACACATTAATAAACATACTTTAGGGGGCGCCTGGGTGACTCAGTTATTTGAGCAGCTGACTCTTGACCTCCCAGCTCAGGTCTCAAACTCAAGGGCACGAATTCAAGTCCTGCGTTGGGCTCTCTCTGTGCTGGGGAAGAAGCCTACTTAAAAAAATACTCTAAATTTATTTTTTAATCCACTATATCACATTTGCCTTACTACAAGTTTAATAATTCGCTTCCCTATTTTCTCTTCTCTAAATTAATTATTTACTGTTTCATTATAATTTATCAAGAACCAATTGTATTGGAAGGATTTGGCCCTGAGTTTTCTCTTCTCCTCAAATTATCTCCAAAATGATGATCATTCTCTTTATTCTTCAGAGACACATTAAAATGTTATATTTTTCTGGGGCACCTGGGTGCCTCAGTCGGTTAAGCATCTGACTTTGGCTCAGGTCATGATCTCACAGTTTGTGAGTTCAAGAGCCCTTTCAGGCTCTGTGTTGACAGCTCAGAGCCTGGAGCCTACTTTGCATTCTGTGTCTCTGTCTCTCTCTGCCCCTCACCAGTGTGTGCTCTCACTCTCTCTCTCTCTATCTCTCTCTCTCAAAAATAAACATTAAAAAAATTTTAAATGTCATATTTTCCTAATAGCAAGTTATTACCTTGTTCTCTGAAAGCTATAGTTACTATATGAGGTACAATTTGGTAAACGCCTGCTTCAAATGTCTAAATTAATTTATAGTGGACTGTAGGTCCATCAGTAAAATATACTGATTAATAATATTCCTTCCATTTAAAAGTATGTTATAAAATACATTGTTTTATTTATTTTTGCAATGTTGCAAGGCAGACAAAATTATTGTCCCTATTTTACACACATACTAAAATTGAAAGAAAAAGAATGGATTAACCCAATGTCTCATGAATACTGAATGGTGAACTCAGAAACTAAGACTCAGGTCTTCTCACTTGGAGTCTACCAGTCTCCCTCATCTATCAGCCTCTGGTTAGTACCACTGTATCATCTCTAGGTGATAACTGGGAACAGTATGGTCTAATCTGTTTAACGTGTCATCATAACTTTAATGAACATATCAAGATATGAAGTTCATAATACATAGCAGACACAGTTTCACTATTCTAGGGGGCAATCAGATATTTGACCCAAAAAGTAGAGTTAATCTGAACTGTCTGCAGCTTTTAGTGGGGACTATACATAGTAATTGCCAGCCACTGATTTTGAACTCAATCTTTTCCCCCAATCCAATATTTTATTGGTAGAGAAACACAGAACCAAAAGTTCATCTAAACCAGTTGTGCATCTTGCGATCTAACACAGGTACCTGCATCCTAACCACAGGCTGACTTCCTTGAACACATTGTACTATTAGACCTTGAATAAATCCAGCTTATCATCATTGTCTAACAATCGGTTTAGAATGTAAACTCAGTCAATATTCTTTTATCTTAGAGATTTAAAATAATACTGCATTGCAAAGAGAATATAGAGTTTGAATTCATACAGTCCAAATCCTTGCTCAGTCGCTTTCCGCCTGGGTAACCTTGAGCAACTTAATGTCACCAAGACTCAGATTCCTCAACATTACAACCTAGATAATAATAACAACTTTGTATGCAGGTTTTTAATAATTGTTTAATAAGTATAAGATTTGTCACATTTACCATTTTTGAGTATTTACGTTAATTAAATTTTTAAATCTTTATATACAGAAGGAGCCCTGCTATAGTATGTGAAGAAAAATTTCCACCCTGGCTTTGCTATGAACTGGCCATTTAACCTTAAATGAGTCACTTGTGCTCTTTGGGTCTCATTATTAATTTTTTTTTCTAACTATGCAACTACTGTTATTTAATGATTAACTTCTAAGTTGATAGAATTGAGTTCCATAATGTTTTATCCCCCTCACACAAAGGTCTTCAAACACTGGCTCTCAGTGTATTCATAAATAAATGCTCTATAAGATTAGATGTATTCTTAAAAAAAAAAACAAAAAAAAAACAAAAAAAAACAAAAAAAAACATTAAAAGGGGCGCCTGGGTGGCTTAGTCGGTTAAGCGTCCGACTTTCGCTTAGGTCATGATCTCGCGGTTCGTGGGTTCGAGCCTGCGTCGGGCTCTGTGCTGACTGCCAGCTCAGAGCCTGGAGCCTGTTTCAGTCTGTGACTCCCTCTCTCTCTGACCCTCCCCTGCTCACGCTGTCTCTCTCTGTCTCCTAGAAATAATAATAAAAAAAAAAAAGATTAGATGTATTCCTAGGTACAGTCTCTAAATAGATTTTTCCATTTGAACAGCGTAATCTTTTACATCAGCTCAGCTGGCAACAGACTACACTATTTACAGGCTTAAACTATGTGAAAATCACTTAATCTAAGAATCATTGTACAGAAGAGTAGAATATCCTTTCTGTTCACCAGAGTCGCTGCTGCCTGTATTTTCTTAAAAGATTCTGTCATAACTGAATAAGACTTATTAGAAATGAATCATTATTTATTTGAATACAACTCAAAGCATCAAAGGAGGAGATTTTAACAAAAGACAAAGCTGCTATATTATCTGGTAAATTTAAAGTTAATACTGTTTTAAGGGAAATATCTGTTTAAAAGAATAAATTACAAACTTGTCTTATTTTCTCCTTCATTTTTGTCCAGTAGAAGATCTGAGTGAGTTCCTTTGAAATAACAAATAGACAGAGTCAACCCCTGCAGCTGTTCAGGAAATTACCTGGGGGTCCGGGGAAGTGGGGGAGAGGGGTGAAACCAGCAAGTTCTGTCCCCACCCCAGCTTTGATTTTGTTTTGGTTTTCAGTTTTTGGTTTTCTTCTGTGCACTTGTGAATTTTCATCTAATAATATCAAGATTTGGCGAGACCATTAAGTATAATAATGTCATCTTTTTAAAATGTATTTATTTTGGGGGGAGAGCAAGCACGGGAAGGGCAGAGAGAGGGGGACAGAGAATCTGAAGTGTGCTCTGCGTTGACAGGCCGACAGCAGTGAGCCTGATGTGGGGCTGGAACTCAGGAAACCAGAAGATCATGACCTGAGCTTAAGTTGGATGCTTAACTGACTGAGCTACCCAGGTGCTCCATAATGTAATATTTATTTGTCATATATATTGATGGGAGAAAAAGAAACAAAGGTCAGATTTTGCTGAGGCTGATAGTCTCCAGGCAAGATTCCTGGGGTATACAGACTATAACACTCTCATAGCTCCCTCAAGGATTTCCTTTAATGTTTTACCACTATAGCTTTGCTCTTGTTAGTGTTACTTTCCTCTGATAACTGTAAACAGCTCCCCCAAGATATATGTTAACAATCATCTTTCAAACATGCAGCCCACTGATACATATCTGAAGGGGCTCATGACTAATGTTTTACTAGACAGTAGTAAATAACCTTATCTTAACAGCAACTAGCCCCTGCAAGGTCCTGGAGACCTTGTTTTAACATGCACAGATTCCTTAGAGATTTACACTATCCCTAATCCCCACTAACTAAATGTATACCATCAGTCACTCCTCACACACCAGTGCAGCTCTTCCTGCCCGAGGGTCCCGACCCCGTGCTTCAATAAAAGCACCTTTTTGCACTGAAAGCACCTCAATAATTCTTTCTCGACCATCTACTTTGCAGCCTCACATCATGTGTCACTTGCATTTTGTATGAATTAAATATTTCCCATAATCTTATGTAAGAATGGTAGCAAGAGGTTAGACTTTCCATAAAGCAAGGATTGCAAGAAATGTTAGGAAAACAGACCGTCTAGAACAATGTGCCACTTTTTAACTAATTGCCTAAAATTCGTGTTATCAGATACCCAAGGTCTCTTGAGTTTCTTTGGAGTCAAGAGGACCTTGGAGAAGCCTGCTTCAACAGGAGCAAATGCCTTTTTATTATTTTACATTTTGGAGTTATATATAAGAGTTCTGTTATGTGAAACATCTGAAAAACACCCACTCCTGGAACCAATAGTGTCCTTTACAAAAAGTTACATATGGTTTTGAAATACTATCTTTTCAAATATATGATTTGCTTTTTATTATCAAAGAAAATACCAAACAAAATATTTTATTGTTGTTGCCGAAGGAAACAGGCACTGTTTAAAATGTCACTTTAAGAAAGAAATATGAATTTTTGTGATAAAAAAAGGAAAAAGAAAAAACATATAAGAAATAGATTAGAAAAAACAAGTTTTTCAAGTGAAATGTTTAAATGTCTAACATATTTGTTTAAAATGCAAAATGTGTAAATCAAAAGTTTCCCCATTAATTTTCAATAAAAATAAGTAAATGACAAGCTCTTGCTATTGTCTTAATTGTAATTTTTCATGAGGGGAGAATAACTGTCAGTGGCATTTCTATGATGGATTTCAATATATCTATAAACAATAAGTTAATCTAATACGCATTACCTTGCAGATCATTCATTAACTGACAGTCATTAATTAACTATAAGCTTTTAATGGAATCATCTGGCAAACACTGTTCAAGTAATCATTTAGTAGTATAATACAGCTATATTTTTAACAATTTTATTTTAAGGTGGAATGAAGCGCCCAGCACTGGAAATGCTTGTTTGCCAAGAACAGAAATAAGTCATTTTATGTCCACCACAAGCACACCTTGCTATATTACTCACAAGTTTCACATTCAGCCAAGGTCAAAGCATACATTCCCATGTCACCTTTGGAAACTTTGTAGCAAGGCTTGGTATAAATTTACCTTTATTTTATGAACAGGTAATTTGTCATTCCTCTTAGAAAAAAAGAAAATGGCTTTTGGAGGTTGATTCTGTGCTTTGATACATTTTTAACCTTTCCTGGGACTCACCAAGCACAGTGTCATTTGTGAAGAAGTAAATGTCCCTGTAGTGTGCACAGCACAGCCATCATCACTGGGCATTAAATTATCAGACCCAACATCCATTTCCACTTATTAAGAAGGAAGTATAGAAACTGAAGACAAGGGAGGGAAGGAAGGAATTATAAAATATAACCTACAATGATAGATTAGGAGATTAAAATTACCTGACGGTTATGTGATGAATTGTGTCCAGCCCCAACATAATTCCTGTATTGATGTTCTAACCCCTAGTACCTTTGAATATAATTTTCCTTGGAGTAAAGTCTTAAGAAAAAGGAATTAAGTTAAAATAAGGTCATAAGAGGGGGCCCTAATCCAGTATAATGTGTCCTTAAAAAAGGAAGAGATTAGGACAGATATAGGAGAGGGAAGGCCATGCACAAACAAGATGGAAAAGAACAATCTACAAACCAAGATGAAAGACCTCAGAAGAAACCAACCTGGCCAACACTGATCTCAGCCTTCTAGAATCAGGAATTGTGAGAAAATAAATTTTTGTAATTTAAACCATGCCTAGTCTGTTAAACTGTTATGGTAGCCCCACCAAACTTATACACTAGGCAATGGAAAAAATACTTAGTATCAATGTAAGAGATGTGTTTAATTATAAGATTTATTAAATGGAAAGCTTTCATTAAATTTATTGGATGTACACAATTAGATGAAATGAAAACGGCAAATAATTGATATTTCTAGTCAACATTTTAAGTGGACTGCTAGCTGATTATAATAAATTAGACTAAAATATTCATCATAATTTTTCATAAATGAAAGTGCTTATATCAACTTCATAGACAAAAACAAAAAACAAAACCAACAACCCATCATTCAAAATCAACCAATGAAGTGGTATTACTGAACAAATTTGTGGATTATATTATCATTTCTAATACCAAAAATCACCTTTAAAGACAGGAAAGCCTGACTTGAGTGGGCTTGATCATACTGAAAACCTGAATGAGGTAGTCTCAGTTCCTACTTGCATCTAACGTGAAGGTCTTTTACACTTTACCTGTTTCTAGAATGTAATGAAATATAGCAGAATTAGTCAAATAAAAGGAGATTTTACACAATAGTGAATCAAACTTTTCATGAGATTGAATTCGATGTTTTAAATATTAAGCTCTACCAGAAAATTGCTTTAAATTCATGAATATTTGTGGGTTTATATCATTGAAAAGTCCAAGAAAGGAACTTAGGTGTGGTTTGATCCTGAGGTTTACTAACTCACAAGATTTCCACCTTGAGCTACAATAACTTCCTGCCTCGTTTTTCCTTTCTGTGCCAAGTATGTTCTTTTTGTAGCTTTCCACCTTGTAACAAAAGTTGGTGCCACTGATCCAGGCTTTACATTTACGTAACTACTCCAAGTGTGGGCCATGGACCAGCATCATCAACATCACGTAGGAGATTGTGAAAAGTTTAAATTCTAAGAAATATGTCAGATGATTAGAACAAGTAATTTGTCAATGAGTCAAATCTCTGAATATGAATTTCCAGGATGGGGCCCCCAAATCTGTCTTACCAATCTCTTCACATGATTTTTATAAACACTAAATTTTGAGAAGCACTGTTCTAGAGCAATGTTTTCAAACCTAGTTGCATTGAAGTATCACCTGGGGGAGACTTAAAAATAATATCATGGCCTGGGCCTCATCTCAGAGATTCTAGTTTTATTGGTCTGAGGTAAGGACCAGGCAGCACTGCTGCAGGCAGTCCTAGCTTTGTATGCAGATTTCACAGTGTAGTTAAATAACACCAACTCCCAATAACATGGTTGAAATTTTAGTTGTGATGTCATATTAACTTCTAGTAGTTGCATAAAGTGCAGACTTCACTGCTACTTCTTCAGTCCACAAGTCTCTGTAAATAACAAAAAATCTTTAGATTCAGTGACCAATAACTTTTCTTTATTTTTTTTTTAAATATTTTTATTTATTTCTAGGAGAGAGAGAGACAGCTTGAGCAGGGGAGGGTCAGAGAGAGAGAGGGAGGTACAGACTCTGAAACAGGCTCCTGGCTCTGAGCTGGCAGTCAGCACAGAGCCCGCCGCGGGGCTCGAACCCACGAACCGCGAGATCATGACCTGAGCGAAAGTCGGACGCTTAACCGACTAAGCCACCCAGGCGCCCCAACTTTTCTTTTTTTAAAGCCTTGGTCACTGCGTATCTGTTATTCAGTTCGCGAAGAGTGTTCCTCAGTAATAAACCCATATGATGTATTACAAAAATGGATAATCCAAAAAGCGAATTGGCCAAAAGACAAAAGGGCAGCAAAGGAAGAAGTGATAATAGTGGAAGTGAAGTGCAAATCAAATGTAGAAGAATTGTGAAAAAAAAAAAAAATAGCCAACCATGGGAATTTTGACCCTAATGCTGTTCAATAGACTCTAGATATGAAGCCAGAGGAACTCGGTAAAGGCAAATCTACCAACATAAATGAAGAGACTGGTTATGAAAAAAGGAATGAAGATGTCACTGAGGAAATGACATTGACAAAAAAATTCACATTAAAGAAACTCTTGGAGATATTTCACAACATGGAAAGGCCAAAGTATACAATGTTGGAAGTGGATCTAAACTCAGAATAGAGTACAAAAATCTGCCAAAGCATATAGAAAATGCACACTTTGTATCATGCTATACAAGAAGGCAAGCACTGTTCAGATTATATTCCATAAATTTTCTACAAAAAAGAAAATGTTATCCTCAATATGTGTAACATTTTAAATTACAGAGTCATAAATAAATATTAGTTTTGATAGGGAATAATCTGTTATAAAATGGCTGACAGGACTGCCAGGGAATTCCAGTCCCTGCCTGAAGATTCCCATTCCGGGTTTTCATTTCCACCCTGCTTGCACAAACAGACTATAAATTGTCGCCTCTGCTAATGCTCTGGGCTCAGACCTCTGGAGAGTGATCTTCTCTGAGCCCACCGGTGTAAAATAAACCTTCTGCCTTCCAAGACCTCCAAGTGCGGCTTGTTCTTCTGTCGGGTGATCCTGACTAGATTGACTAGATTCCGTAAGTTTTACTTTAAAAATTTTACCCGACACAAAAGAGACAGTAAGCGGGCTTTTTCATATTGTGTCAAAAGTGTCTAAAGATAAGGGAGCAAGTGCAATTTTTCTAATGATTGTTAATTTCTGTCAAGTTGCATGGTGATTTCTACAATCCTGTACTATCATGCAAAGTGGGCACTTCCTGTATTTATAAGCTCTCAGATAGCTCCATAGTGCTGACAGAGTTATGAGCTGATCAGAGGTGATCAGAGTAGCAGCTCTCAAAATGTGATCCACCAGTATGAATAGCTTATAGTTTATTAGAAATGTAATACATTGGATTCTCCCAAGCTAGGATAGAAGCCTAGTAATTTGTGTCTTATTTAACTAGCTTTTCATATGATTGTGATTCTAATGTGTGCTGAGGAGTAAGAAGCATTGATATGGAGAATAGAGAACTTTCCATGTGTGAAAGCAAGTCTCTAGAGACTCAGGCAGCCCTAAACCTCAACTGAGGCACTCAACAATCACTATGTTCATTGCCCTGTTGTTATTAAGAACGTGAAGAAGAAAGTGGCTGCCAGGAAAAAATCCAAAATGTCTACTACACCTCTTTTCTAAAGCTTCACAAAACATTAAAAAGGAAAGTTCAAGTTTTAAAATTAAAAGGGAAGCAAAATCTAGGAAAGTATGGCTTTCTAAGTAGGAATGCAAGTTATGAATGAGATTCTATTGTAGGATTTTTTACCTCAATACCCGGGGTTCATTGTCTCACTACTTCAAAGAATGAAGAGGTGGACACAAAATGAACAGCAGTTCAAAATGAACTCTAACAGTTTATTAGAGGATGAGATCAGAAAGTAAGAATAGTATGAAAGTTCTCTTTACAGAGAGGAGACATTCGAATGAATGAATACCTGTGACTATACGCAAAGGTCCTTGTTTTATAACATTCGGGTTAGCCTTCCTTTCCTTCCCCCTTGTTCCTTCTCAGGTCCTACCCTTATTGGCTTGATAGCTATAGGTGTTGTGTTATCCATTCCCGATTGGCTCATTTCCATTGTATAAGGGGTGGTCTATGGCCATATCATTCCTTGGGAGTCATACCCTACTTATTTTTAGTTAGATCTTTTGTCAAATTCCTGAGGGAAACCTGAGGGGTGGGTGGTGTCTATTACATTCTTAAGAAGAGCCTTACACTTGAGGGGGTTTGCTGTGGTCAGGGGCTCCCAGCATTGTTCCAAAGCAATGCGTTTTGCCCACCCAGGAACCTCAGGTCTTAATCTTCTCCTTTCTGCCTACTGAATCCTATCTTTTCCTATCAACAACTATATTTCATAAAAAAATGTTTCCTGATTCATTTGAACTGAAAGGTTTAATGTACATACTGTTAAAAGAAAATTTTCCACAGAAAATTTACTGATCTAGTAGGTTCGTAGTCAATGATTCACATATCAAGTAGTATCAGATCTAGTCGATAGAAAGGAGCTTTGAAGAGTTGTACAAGGCAAGAAATTTTCAAAGACCAACTTGAACAGGATAAAGGAAATTCTACTGGGTATTTGCAAGATGACTTTTCTTATATGGAGCAAAGGGAAGTCTTGGAGCTGGATTAACACTGATTGGGTCACCTAAACCTTCATATTTTGGAAGAGCTGAACATAGAAAGTTAAATTTTGGTTTGCTGAAATGAGACTTAGCTTGAGCAACTCCATCTTGGGCCTAATCTAGTTACTTTAACAAAACACACAAAAGTACACATTTCCTTTTTTTCATAATTCAATTAGTTCACATTTACTATTGATATGATTAGATTGATATCTGCCATTTTACTTTTTGTTTTCTATATGTCTCAAGTCAATTTTTGTTCCTCTGTTTATCCTTTACTGTGTCTTTTCTCATAAAATTATATAAAGTAAGAATCATAACAATATATTGATAAATTTATAACATATATATGTAATATATATATATATATATAAAACAATAATAGCAGAAAAAGGCATGAGAGAGAATAGAGATATACAGGAGTTACATTTCCCTATCTCACTGGAATTATGTCTGTATAAATCTGAGGTAGATTTGGTAAGTTAATATGTACGTGACAAGCTCTGGAAAATACACATTTCAAACTAATGAAATGTTAATATTCAAATTTGTTTTTCTAAATACAAATGAAAGACGTTTCATTGTGATCAAGACACTAATATATAAAAATTCAAAAGGTTCTGTGTAGGATTCATATTATATTCACTGAAAACAGTGTAATTATAACTACAGCTTTGACTAGAATTTATAAATAGAATTTCATTTAAAAACATCAGTTCAGGCTTTTCAAGGCTGTTCCTTAAGCCACAATCATAAAACTTGTATAAGCTTAAGGACTGTGTTTGAATCCTCAGGTAGGCAATTGCTTATGCAAAGTGAGGAATTTTTCTCTCATGAACCCTCACCCTTCAGTTTTTATCATCCCTCATCCCAGCTGGTTTGTTTAGAAATAGTAGAGCACTTTCTAGAGTATCTGGTTCTCTATAATAAGTTTCCCATGTCAGGACCAAGAAGAACTAAAGAATGAATAATTCACAAACTAATAACCATCCTTTTCATTGGGAAAACTACTTAAATTATATTAAACTATTCTTAACTCCATTATAGTCACAAAAAATTGTACTCGGTCAGTATATTTTTCTGCTTTGAAATGAAAGGTTTCTAAAGCTAAACAGTTTTGTTTCTTCATGGTTATGATGCAGGTACAAAGTTTACTTAAATAATTGCCACAGAATACTGCTTGTTAGCTTCAATTTTTAAAAACTAGCATAATAAATCCAAGCACTAATTCCATTTTAAAACACAGTGCAGTTATTTTCCTATTCAATATCAACATATAATGAACATTATGTGGACTAACATATGAAGACTTAGCCTCTCGTCCAAGATGGAGTAACAAGACAGGAGCTATCCCTGATTCTAAAAAATTGAAAAACAGGGCATGATGTAACAAAATGACAGTTTCCTGTTTTTGTGCATCTAACAAAACTATAATGTTCTCTAAGAGTGGGAAAACAAAAAGCGAGGCCATTGGTTTCATTTCCCACGTCACAGCTTGCAGAGGGTTTCCAAGGTATAGCGTATGTGCAAGAACTCAGGTAGAATCCAGCAGGCTCAATACTGTGAAATGGTGAATCTGGGAGTCTAGGGAGTCAAATTAGCTAGAGTTCACAGAAGAGAGTATAAGAAAAGAAAGAGCTATGAATACAGCATGCTAATGTTGAACACCTGCAGGGGGTGTTGAACATCCCCTGGAGTAGTCAGCTTTATCCTGATGAATCAACACAGGCTTGTGGGGAAATTACTCAAGCCTCTGAAAAGAGCCACCTGAAAGTTTTCCTAGAAGCTTTCCTCAAAACTTGCACAAGGAAGGGAGTAGTTCATGTTCCTACAGGCAAGAGTAGCAAACTTCATAAATCTGGGGCATGACCTGAGCTAATATTGGAGGCTTGACCGATAGCCACCCAGGCACCCCTGTCTCTAATATACTATTAATAACACCCTGTATATTTTTAAGAGAATTGTACTTTTCATAACAGAAATTCAATTTGGGTCTTATTAATATCTTTCACATCTTACCTTAAATTTTTCAGTCTTTTATTACCTTTTAGAACATATGTGATATATTTATAACTGTCATGTCCTTGACTAGTTAATTCTATCATCTATATTATTTCAGAATTCATTTCTATTGATTGGTGTTTTCTCATTTTAAAGAAAATGCTGCCTACTTCTCTGTATGACTGGTAGATTTTAATTGGATGCCAGACACTGTGACAATTATAATGTTATTGGCTGGATATTTTTTGAATTCCTGTAAGTAAGAAATAATGGACAGTATCTTTTTCAGATTTGATGAAAACCATAAGCCCTCAAATCCAAGAAGCTCAATAAATCCCAGCACAGGAAACATTAAGAAAACTACACCAAGGCACAGCATAAAAAAATTGCTTAAAATCAATGATAAAGAGAAAACCTTAAAAGCATCTAGAGAAAAGGGAAATATTTCATATAGAGGAACAAGGATCAGAAAGCAGACTTCTCATGCAAAAGTCTGCTAATGTTTATTCCAAGAAATGGCAAAGGAATGTCAGTCAGAGAAAGACAAACACCATATGATTTTACTTACATGTGGAATTTAAGAAACAAAACAAATGAGCAAAGGGACAAAGAAAAAAACAAAAATCAGAGGCAAACCAAGAAACAGACTCTTTCACTATAGAGAACAAACTGATGGTTACCGAGAGGGAGACAGGGAGGGGATGGGTTAAATAAGTGATGAGAATTAGGGAGTGCACTTACAGCAATGGGCACTGGGTGATGTACGGAAGTGTTGAATCACTATATTCTATACCTGAAACTAATATTGCACTGTATATGAAATAACTGGAATTTAAATAAAACTTAAAGGAAAAAACAAAGAAATGGTAAAGGAAGTCTTTTAAGCAGAAAGAAAATGATACCAGATGAAAATCTGCATCTGAATAAAGGAATGAAGAAAAGCAGAAACAATGAAAAGGGTAAACTAAAAGATTTTACTTTTATTTTTAATATCCCTTTGTAATAGAAATGATTGTTCAAGGTAGAAATATTGACAATGCATTATAGCAACAGTTGTGTTAGTAAAATATATGTCAAAATGTACGAAGGCAGGAAGAAAAGATATCTAAGTACTGTTGTAAGATTTTATATGTAAAATGTTAATATTACTTGAAAATACACTGGCATAAGGTAAAGGTTTATATTATGAACTCTAATGCAACCAATAAGACACACAGCAAAGATTAATTGCTCAAAGCCAATAAAGAAGATAGAATCTTTAAAAATACTTTATTAAAGGGGGGGCCTGGGTGGCTCAGTTTGTTAGGTGTCTATCTCTTGATTTCAGTTCAAGTCATGATCTTGCAGTTCCTGAGCTGAAGCTCCCACAGCAGCCTCTGCGCTGACAAGTCTGAAGCCTGCTTGTGATTCTCTCTCTCCCTCTCTCTCTCCCTCTCCTGCTCATGTGCACACTCTCTCTCTCTCAAAATAAATAAATATTTAAAAAATAATTTATTAATATAATGTAAAACAGAAAGGAGGAAAAGGGTAATGAAAAACAAGATGAAACAAATATAAGTATAAAAATGATAGCAGTTTAACCACAATCAAATGAATAACCAAAGTTAATTTAAGTAATTTACATACCCCATTTTTTTTAAAAAAGAGCATAGATATTGGGTCAGAACTATATGCTGCCTATAGGAAAACCATTTTTTAATTTAATTTTATATTTTTTAAATGTTTTATTTATTTCTGAGAGAGAGACAGCATGAGCAGGGGAGGGTCAGAGAGAGGGGGAGACACAGAATCTGAAGCAGGCTTCAGGCTCTGAACTAGCTGTCAGCACAGAGCCTGACGCGGGGCTCAAACCCACGAACCGTGAGATCATGACTTGAGCCGAAGTCAGACGCTCAACCGACTGAGCCACCCAGGCGCCCCTAGGAAAACCATTTTGAATATCAAGATATAAATAGCTTAAATGTAAAAGTACAGATAAAAAAGATACATCATAGTAAGTCTAATCAAAACATAGCTGAAGTAGCTATGTTAACATCAACATAGATTTCAGAGGAACAAATATTACCACGGATAAAGAGAATCATTACATAATGATAAGTGTCAATTATCAAAAGATTAAACAATCCTTAATAACCTTACACTTAATAACAGAACTTCAAAACATAGGAAGGAAAAATTGACAGAATGGGAAGAAGAAATACACAAATAACGCAGATTTAGTCAGAAATTTCAACACCTCTCTCTCAGTAATTGATAGAATAATTGTTTCTCAATGAGAATATAAAAAACTTGAAACACTATAACCCAAATGACCTACCTGAGACTCATAGGACACTTCAAACACTGGCAGAATACATATTGTTTTCAAATACACATGGAACATTCACCAAGAGTGATCACAGACGGGGCTACAATGTAGGCACTAATACATTTAACAGGATTAAACTAATAAATGTTATTTTCACTTACCCACAGTAGAATTAAATTAGAAAGAAATCAGTAAGAGAATATCTGGAGCTCCCAAATATCCGGAAACTAATCTATGTTTCAAAGAAAATGGCTAAAGAGAAATTGGGAACTACATTGAACAGAATGAAACACAACATAGCAAATTTGGTGGGATGAGCTAAAGTGATATTTGGAAGGAAAGTGTTCTACAAGCCTATTTAAGAAAAGAAAATGTCTCGGTTCGGAAGGCTCAGCTTCCAACATAGAGAACTAGAAAATAAAGAGCAAATCAAACCCAAAGTAAGCAGAAGAGCGTAAATAATAAATATATGGGCAGGTATCAATGAAAGGCAGACAATAATATAATAAGTCAATGAAATAAAAAGCTACATTTCCAAGAAAATCAATAAAAATGATAGTCACTAGGCAAACTGCCCAAGAAAAAAAGAAGAAACAAATTACTAATATTAGAAATGAGAATAGTAACATTACTTCAGAGTCTACAGATATTAAAAGAGTAATAAGAAACATCAATAACTCTGTTATAATAACAACTTAGATAAAATGAATAAACTTCTCCAAAGAGACAAACTAAAAAAAATAAACCTCCTAAAAATAGATAGTCTGAATAAATCTCTATGTATTAAAGGAAGGGAATTCATAGTTTACCAAAAAGAAAACTTCAGGTACAGATGGCCTCAGTGGCAAAATTTACCAAAAATTTGTGGAAGAAATTGCACCAAATCTTGACAAACTCTTCCAGGAAAATTGAAGAGGATAGTATACTCCATCGTTCATTTTGTGAGGCTAATCTTAAATCAATACCAAAACCACCCTAAAACATTACAAAAAAGAAAATGAAAAGTATAGACTAGTATCCTTCATAAACATATACAAAACAATTTTAACAAAATTCTAACAAATCAACAAATATAAAAGGGTAATACATCATGACCACATGGGGGTATTATCCAAGGAGTTCAACATTGGTTCAACATTTGAAAACTTAATCAGACTTAATATGAATAGACTAAACAACAACAACAACTGAGTATCTCAATAAAAGCAGAAAAAGAATTTGACAATATTTGACAACTATTCCTGATAAACACTCTTAGCAAACTAACAATAGAACATAATACTCTCAACTTGGTAAAGGGAATCTTGAAAAACCTGCATTTAATATCTTATTTATTTATTTATTATTTATTTATTTATTCTTTTAAAGTTCTATTTAAATTCTAGTTAGCTAACATGTAGTGCAAAATTGGTTTCATAATAGAATTTAGTGATACATCACTTACATATAACACCCAGTGGTCAACACAAATCGTGTTGACCCATCACCCATTTAGCTCATCCCCTGCCCACCTCCCTCCATCCACCCTCAGTTTGTTCTCTATAGTTGAGAGTCTCTAATGGTTTGTTTCCCTCTCTTTTTTTCCCCCCTTTCCCTGTGTTCATCTGTTTGGTTCTTAAATTCCTCAAATGAGTGAAATAATATGGTATTTGTCTTTCTCTGACTTATTTCACTTAGCATAATATTCTCAGGCTCTACCCAAATCATTGTAAATGGCAAGATTTTATTCTTTTTGATGACTGAGTATATATACCAATAATAATATATATATACCAACTCTATCCATTCATCAGTTGATGCACATTTGAGTAATATCATATTTAATAATGAAAGACTGACTACTTTCACTCTGATATCAGGATCAATCTAAGATGCCTGCTCTCAGCACTTTTATTTAACATTATACTGGAAATTCTGATCATGGAATTTAAAGAAAGTAATAGAAAGTAATAAAATGCAAACAGATCAGAAAGGAAAAAATAAAATTGCCTCCTGTATTCACACACAGATGTATGACAATAAATTTTTAAAAAACTATGAAGTCTGCAAAAATGCTCCTAGAATTAATAAATGAGTTTAGCCTCATTGTAATATGCAAACTTAATATAAAAGTTAATTGTATTCTGTATACTAATAATGACCACAAATTGAAATTAACAATGACATTAATAATAGTGTTCATATATATGAAATGAGTAGTTAAAACTTTATAAAAACATTTAGTTTTTAGTTTTAGTTTTGTAAAAATATAGTTTTACAAAATTTAGTTTTATAAAAATATATAGTTTTTATTTTTAGTTTTATTTAGTTTTGTAAACTAAAACCTAAAAACAATTGGTGAAAGAAATTTAAGAAATAAATGTAGAGATACACAAAGATCATGGCGTCAACTCTTCCTAAATTGATAACTAAATTCAACACAATGTCTGTTAAAATCCTAGCAGAATTCTTGTAGAAACTGACAATCTCTTCGAGCGAGGCAGGAGTAAAGAAGTATAGAGAGAAAAATTCCAAGCAGACTCCCCACTGTCTGTACAGAACCCAACACAGGGCTCAAACCCACAGACCTTAAGATCATGACCTGAGCTGAAGGTAAGTGTCAGATGCTTAACCAACTGAGCCACCCAGGCACCCCTTGACAGTCTTTCTAAAATGGTATGGAAACGCAAAGGACTTAGAATAGTCCAAAGAGTTTGAAAAAAGAATAATGAAATTAGAGGACTTATTCTACCTCATATCAAGCATTATTACAAATCAATTATAGTGTATTGTTGTAAAGATACATAATAAGATCAATAGACTAGAGTCCAGAAATAAAACTACACATAAATGAACAACTAAGTTATATGATGCTAAAACAATTGGATAGATATATGAAAAAAAGTACAAAATTTGATCACTACCTTATGCCATGTAACAATTTTTAAGTCAAAGTATATCTAGTCCTAATTGTAAAATTAGAAGACTTCTCAAAGAAAACATAGGAGAAATGCTCAGTATTCCCTGGTTTGAAAAGATTTCTTAGCTACAACATGAAAACCATATTCCATAAAAGAAAAACACTTATAAATTGGATTTTTTTCAACATTAAAAATTAAGTTCCTTGAAAGACAATTTTAAGTGAAAACTTGCAAACCTTTTCAAATTGTATACTTTAAGTGTGTGCAGTTTATTGTATACCAATTATACCTCAATAAAACTAGTTTTAAAAAAAGATAAGCCAGAGTTTGAGAATATATTTACTAATCATTTGTCTGACAAAGAATTTGTATCTAGAATATACAAACAACTTCAATAATAAAATGAACACCACTCAAACACCAAAAAAAAAAAAAGAAAAGAAAAGAAAGAAAGAAAGAAAGAAAAAGAAAAAAAATAGACAAGAGATCTAAACATCAAGAAAGAGGCATATGGAAAAAAATTAACATCGGGGCACCTGGGTGGCTTAGTCGGTTAAGCGTCCGACTTTCACTTAGGTCATGATCTTGCGGTTCGTGAGTTCGAGCCCCGCGTCGGGCTCTGTGCTGACTGCCAGCTCAGAGCCTGGAGCCTATTTCAGAGTCTGTGTCTCCCTCCCTCTCTGACCCTCCCCTGCTCACGCTGTCTCTCTCTCTCCAAGAAATAAATAAAAATATTTAAAAAAAAAAAAAAGAAAGAAAAAAATTAACATCATTAGTCATTAAAGAAGTGACGATTAAATTCACCAAGTCTAAAATTGAAAAAGTCAATCATTGCCAATCAAATAGTGGCAAAACTACGTGAATTGGGACTCCTATGGATGACCAATGAAAATGTAAAATGGTATATCCGCTTTGGAAAGTCTGGTTGTTTTTAAATAGCTGTGTATGTCCCCCATATACATAGCTATTTCACTACACAGTATTACCCAATAGGAATAGAAGCGTATATCAGTACAGACTTTTTACCTGAATATTCATAGTAGCTTTATTTGTACAGCCCCAAACCGAAAGCATCACAAGTGTTTATAAACATGAAATGGCAAATAAATCATGATATGGAATAGAATATTACCTAGCAATAAAAAATAATAAATTTATTTATACCCTCAAAACATAGATATATCTCAAAATAAATATGTTGAGTGAAAAAACAAAAAACAATATTTTATAACACATTATTCCATTTATATTAAATTCTATGATAGGCAACTAATGTATAGAGATGTAAAGCAGACACTTGTGATTGCAAGGGTGGTATGAGAAAAGATTTCAAAGGGACACCAGGGAATTTTGGAGGTAAGGGATATGCTTATCATCTTGATGGTGGTGACAGTCTCTTAAGTGTATACACATATACAAAGACTATCAAACTGCACACTTCCTATGCAGTTTGCTTTATGTCAATTTTACCTCAATTGAAGTGTTACTAATTAGACAGAGAGATAGAGACATAAAAAGATAGAGCAAGAAAATTACTTTTGACTTATGAATTGACACATATTTTTAATACTATACTAACTCTCAGTTTTATGCTATTATTTACTGTAGTTCCATAACCAGCAACTGAATTGACATCTTAGACGTAGCTTTTAGGAAGATTATTTACTATACGTTCTTAAGTTTTGTGATTTTTTTCATAAGTTGCTAGTAAACTACTAAGGTATAAAATAGTACTTAAGTCAAAAGTAATTTGTAAATGCTTTGGTGATAAATGTTTGTCTTTTATTTCTTGGAGCTCCTGACTTTTTAGAATAATTGGCAAATTAAACATATATATGTGAAATAAAGGACTATGATTTTAATATATATTATCAGTCTTCATACAGTTTCAAGAAAATATATGGATAAAATTGATAATTATGTATTTAGGTGAAAATAAGGTAACTATTATGATATTGAACATCTAAATGATCCACAGATAATTAAAATACTAGTGAAAATGTATTAGTATAGTGAATATTTTTTTCTTAAAATGTCACCCAATATACATGCAATATATTATTCTCTTTCAGATAAGACAATGGCTGAATTTCAAAAAATAAATCTAAAAGTTCTAATATTTAATCATTCACAAATAAGAAGAAATATAAATAAGAAAAGAAAGGACGCTAATCAATTGAACACCCATCTTCCAGGGACCATCCTAGGTTCTATACCTACCATGTTTCACATAATCAATAGGATCAATCCATTGCTTAACCAAACGGTTAAAATTTAATTACAAAGCTTCAGTCTGGAACATCTTATGTTCCAAGATCTAATGACAAAAGAATAACTGTTGTTTCTTTTTTTCTCCCATACTTCAATGTTTAGCATCGTGCCAGATTTATTGTGGATGCTCACTATCTTTTCTTGATTCATGCATGCATTGTCCAGTTAAACCTGACACTTTTATTTCCTAAGAACATCAGAATGAGAGGCAGAACATGTGTGCCTACAGAATATTACATTTAAGAGAGAAGTCTGTGTGGGATGCCTCCAAAAGCAAAGACTCCTAAAGCCAGAATCACTATGGAAAAAGCCCACGTTCCAGGTTCAAATCAAAAAGAATTTTATTTTTCCAGGACACCCACAATGTGTCAGACTCAGTGACAAGTTCACATTAATCAAGCTCATGAGAAACTAACCTATAAAACGTTTGCTGATGTATTAACACAAGTGAAAGAGAACTTCCAAAGGTCAAGAATATTCTTGTCAGCTGGTCAGTACGTCCTGATCACAGTAATAAAGTCTTTATGGAGAGCAGAGATAATCAGAATATTGGTTGGTGAACAAGGGCAATTAGGAAGATGATTATAACAGTTAGCGTTACCATCTTGTGATGGTCTGAGGCAGCCATCAGAAATATATGTCCCTCTCCTTGGACAGTCCTGAAATTGATATTCTTGCTCTTTTATTACATTAACTCCATACAGAACTTCTATCTTCACTTACCATATTCTTATTTCTCTTTCAAAATGCCAGAATAACACGGATTAGATTATGTCTTTTTTTTAATATCATTTGTATTTCAGTACTGCCTTCCTCAGTTTAAACCGTAAGTTACTTGACTAAATTTCAGCAATGCCTTTCTCATTTTGATTTTATTTAGGGAAGTATTTTTGCATAACTATGAACTGTCTTAGCACGGGGTTGTTGTTGGTTATTATTTTTGCAGATAACTGCTTTCATATATTACATGTTTAATTTCAATTATCTTAAACTATGAGGAAACAATTTACCATAACCAAGTGTGTGTGTACATATTTAATAAAGCAAATGGTTTGAAATGTCCAAGAATGTAAATGAGGAAAATTGAGTAGAATGGCTTATGTACTTAGCCATATTTTTAAATAAACATAATCTATGTATTATGTATACTTGAGACACATAGTTAAGAAATGAGATACATGTCATGATTTTGAATACTTCTACTAAACACTTTGAAAGTATGCAGACCTAGCAAGTTTTATGCAAAGAATAACTAACAAATTACCATAGCTATTTATTTTGATGTTTAAAATTTTTACTTACTAACATTACCCCATAAAAATGGAAACCTGTGATAAGCCATGCTCTATTTATGCTGCCTTTAAAATTTTTCTTTATATAGAAATACCAGATTTGTTAGCAAGATAACAAGGAGCCTCTGTCTCTAGTTCTGACACTAAAACATTAACAAATTTTGAGGTTGAATGAAAAATATCTGTACTATCAATAACTTTCAGGTATTAATTTCTAATTGGCAATAATTATTTTATGAAAAAACTAAGTAATGCTTATGCTTAGATTCCCTCCATTACCATGTAATATTATACAGGTTGTTTGAAATATGATTAATCTAAGGGTGTCTGGGTGGCTCAGTTGGTTAAACATCCAACTCTTGTTTTAGGCTTAGGTCATAATTCATGATTGTGAGATTAAGCCCCATATTTGGCAAAGAGAAAAATCATTAAACTGTATGGCTAATCAGTTCTGATTTCCATGAGGATCCATAGTTGATGCTAAAAATGGGGGAAGGGAGGAGTATTTATGATATCCCAGGGTCTTCATCAGAGTGATTATTGGTGCTTCTATACCCAGAGAGCATGTTTAGGAGGCAATTAAAGGAGCGATGGCATAACATAGGAGAGTCAACTAAGAGCTCAGAACATTGAGGGATGAGTGTCTGGGTCTCCACACAAGGACAACAATCCTTGCTGGCTCAAGAGCTATGTGAAGATAAGGGATGTCCAGCATCAGTGGTGAAAAAGGCACATGATTAAAAGCAGTTAGTGTCTGTACCAGCTACAGCAATGAGGACTACAGCTTCTTTACTAATCTTCTTTCATTGTTTGTAAATATGGCTGCTGGCTACCACCTTGAATGAGACTCTAGGTGATAGCCTGGATCTAATAAAGGGTTAGAATGTATCTGAATGGGACAATATATGTACTGTATTGCAGACATTTAAGAATCACTTCAAAATCAAATCCTTTTGCCCTATCTATTAATCTAGCCAGTGCTATAGCAACTATTCCACTCGGGCTTCTATTAGCTTTACACAGATGCAAAATGACAGTGCCCTGCAACAGTCCTGCATTCCTGGATGCTTACTTAATGCCCTGGGTCTTCTATGACACTGAGGTGTGGCCACCCATGGAAACCTGCTTGGAAATCACCTATAGCCCAAATGTGTGGAAGAGATAACGCCTTATGGGAAACAGTCTTGATTGTAACTCCTTGTAACTCCTGACTTACAGAACTATAAGATACTACATTTGTAGTGATTTAAGCCACTAATTTTATGGCAGTTTATTACAGCAGTAGAAAACTAATATTCCACTTGACCCACTTTATTTACTGATCATTTTCCCCTGACCATTTCTCCTTAACCAGACTGCAGTTACCTTCTCTTTCTCTCCACATTTTCATCTCATTGATAGTGGTAAAATTTCAGATGCTACAACCTAGCATTTCAGACCCTTCATGGTCAAAACTTTGCTCATTTTTCTATCTTTACTCCTTCAGCTCCTTAAATTTTAATACTCAAACCCAGCAGATCTGGCAATGTACTTATCGATCACATCTTTAGAATGTGAACTTCGTATGCCAGGGTCTTTACTCCTTTTTTGCAATCATCATCAATGTGCATTTCCCAATATGAATAGTACCAGGACATAGGAGGAACTAAATTAATTCTTGTTAAAGAGAAAATATGAATGCTTTCTTCCCCTATAGGTTTTTGGTTCTCTCTGTGCATAATCTCCTGCCTCTTACTCACTACATACTAACATGCTAGCAAGACTTTAAGACTCAATACCAATTCAGTCTTGTCCATGAAGCCTTGTACTCCAAACTGATTTTTTTCTTTTTCTGAAAGTTAATAGTATTTATTTCCTACTTTATAAAACAATACTAGCCATATCCTGTTTTGGATCTGTATGTCTTGTCACCACAGTTAAATTTAAATTCTCTGATGAATATATATGAATAAGAATACATGGATCCTGACATCAGGAAATGTATTCTTAAACCTTATAACAGCACCTGGGAATGAATGAACTGTGCTCTTAGTTTGGAATCAGAAGATATGGGTGCTAATTCCACCTCTACAAGATGTGAGGTTTGGGCCATCACTTAATTTTTCTTGGCTGTGTTGCTTCTATAAAAAAAAAATGTATTAAATTAGAGCAGTAATTTTCAAACACTTCCTTTCTTCAAACAAAATCATACCTAGAAGATCTATATGTAAAGTAGGTAAATAAAAAATATTCTGGAAGAAGCAGAAAGGGGGCCCAGATCCCAGTCAGCCCAGGGCTTCCAGGCCCTTTCTTTCAACAGTACCTGAAGTGTCTCCCCACAACTCTTGCATTCACTTGGTTTGAATATTCATGGATAATGTGATCAAAATGCTTCCTCCAAACTCTATAATTTTAAAAGTACATACAATACTTTTGTTCTGGAATTCACTTACAGAATTACTACTTTATTTAACAACTGGACAGTTTATTTTTTATGTTGATTTATTTATTTTGAGAGAGAAAGAGAGTGCAAACAGAGGAGGAGCAGAGAGAGGGAGAGAGAGAGAATCCCAAGCAGGCTCTGCACTGTCAGTGCAGAGTCCAGTGCAGGGCTCTATCTCACGAACTGTGAAATAATGATCTGAGCTGAAATCAAGAGTCAGACACTTAACCAACTGAGCCACGTAGACACCCCTTGACAGTTTAGCTTTTAAAATTCTGCTTCTCAAGTGACAACTCTATAGTCCTAATATTTTCCATTTTGCTTAAATGTTGTCACATATCTTGGTTCACCTTATGACACTATTGTAAAATTCCTAAAGAAACCGTAACTGTAAATAGCAAAATTAACCGGAGGATCAGATCTATTAGGACACATATAAAGAAGATATATTACAGGGAATTAGTTTATGCAATTGTGGGAGATGGCTACACAACTCTAAAATCCATAGGGCAGGCAGTCAGGAAGGAAAGAATGTAGGTCTCAAGCGGAGTGGAAGTCTTCTGCCGTGAAGACACTTTTTAATCTGATGTAAGATTACTTAGTTTGCGGGGCGCCTGGATGGCTTAGTCGGTTAAGCGTCCGACTTTCGCTTAGGTCATGATCTCACGGTTCGTGGGTTCGAGCCCCGCGTTGAGCTCTGTGCTGACTGCCAGCTCAGAGCCTGGAGCCTATTTCAGAGTCTGTATCTCCCTCTTTCTCTGACCCTCCCCTGCTCACGCTGTCTGTCTGTCTGTCTCTCTCTCTCTCTCTCTCTCTCCTAGAAATAAATAAAAATATTAAAAAAAAAGATTACTTAATTTGCTTTTGCTTTTGTTGCCTGTACTTTTGGTGTCATATCGAAAAAAACCACTGCCAAGACCAAAGTCCTCTTAGAGTTTAATAACATCAAGTTTAATGTTTAAGATTTTAATGCATTTGAGGTTTATTTTTTTTGCATGTTGTAAAATAAGGACTCAATTTAATTCTTTTGCATATAGATATCCAATTTTCCCAAAACCATTTGTTGAAGGGATTATCCTTTTCCCATTGTATATTCTTGACACAATAGTTCAAAATCAGTTGCCTGATTATGTGTGGGCTTATTTCTGGAATTTTATTCCATTTCATTAGTTCATGTCTGTCTTTATGAAAATAAAATACTGACTTTATTACTATAATTTGGTAATGTGTTAAACATATATTTTACCAGGAAATGTGAGATCTCCAGCCTTGTTCTTCTTTCTCAAGATTGTTTTGGCTATTTGTTATCCTTTATGGCTCCACATGAATTTTATATTTTTAAAATTCTATTAAAATGCCATTAGAATTTTGATAGGGATTGAGAATAAAGTAGTATAGAAAGTATGCTGGGTGGGCCAAAGGTAATTTTCCAGTTTGGTATATTGAACCCTGCTATGGAACATTTCACAGAATTCCAAAAACAAACAAACAGCAAGCAAACACGGCTTCTCAACAAAGATCACACACACCTCCAGTGGAGAATATTTACCCAAATTAAAGGGAAAAATGGTATCTGCACACTGTAAAGGTACACTATGTTCTAAGACAAATAATGTTTATCATCATGTACCGGAAACATTTTCTCATTCTGTTACTGATTTTCAAGAATAAACAAAAAAATATTTAACAAAGAAGAAACAAGTCACCTTGAATAGAGAAGCTGTGATAAAAGAACTAGTATCATGTTTGATGGCAGAGGATAAGGGGACATTATCTTCAAAATCTGAAGGGCAAGTATAAATCAAGTCTTTTACAAATAGCTAATTCAGAATGCACTGGTTTTGTAGAATAACAGAGTTATCCTTCAAGCAAAAATGAACTTAGAAAATACTGAACTTTTAAATGTTTTAAAAAAGGAATGTGACTGTATTTAATGGATAATTGTCAATTTGGATATTTAGCTTTTGAATCCACCACCTATTTTAAGGTGAGATCTGTCTTGGGTCTCCTCTACAGATAAAAGATATACAAAGGATATTAGTCATTTCCTTTCCCAATGCCCCTACAGCTGGACTGTGGCCAAGATACTCCTATTCAATATTGAATGTAGCATCCAGTGTAAGGATATTTAGATATTTCCATGGATACTAGGGTCAAAGAAAAAGTAGTTTTGAAAGGGGATAAATGTCCAAAAGCCTGGAAAAAAATATGTAAGGGCGGCAAAGTCCATCATCATTGCAATGTGTATCAAACTGTTTCAATGATCAAAGCAGTGTCAGATATCCAGCTGCCAAATATATTGTGAGAATATTGGTCATATGGCAGCATCTTGTCCATCTTGACTTCCTTAATCACTGTCTGAGACTAGTTCTCTAAAAATCCTGTATTACTTTGAGATACTCAATACCATTAAAATAAATGCTTTCTCTCCTTATGTTACCCAGTCAGTTTCTATTGTTTGTAACCAAGAACTTTTAAGATAAAATAATAAAATTCAGTTAACCAAAACATGACTCAAGATCAATAACTTGAATTTTGAGAAGCTAACTATAATTCAACAATTCTTTTAGTTTCAAATTAGTTGAGTTTTTAAATTAAATTCAAATTAAGTTTACATGTACTTAATAATTTAATTTTTAAATATACACTAACTATATTCTAATATATAGAAGTACTATAGTATTTCTATAAAACAATTTCTTGTATCTTACAATTTGGTTTTGTATTTGTATTTATCCTTAGAATGATGTGGAGAAGTATATACATCTTCTATTAAAGATTATTATTTTGGAATGTAGAGTTGAGCTCATTGTAGGAAGTATTTTGGTACTTTTCTATATTGCTTGAAATATTGTAAGGCACATTTATAACTTTTATATAAATAACAAAAATTTTATTTTAAAAAATTAGAATGTAAGATTTACATGGCTTAAGGCAAATGATATTTACAAATTCTATATTTCTCTAAAGGGACGATCTGTTTGTCAACAAAAAGGATCTGTGATTGAATGGTAGTATACTGTAGTGAAAAAGGCACTGAGATCTGGAATTATTCCAGTTCGTGGCTGTGTATCCTTGATCTCTTGGTTACTGTCATTGAGTTTTTGTTTCTGTGTCTGGAAAATCAAAGAATCTAAGAATCTCTTGGTTCTTACATGTTTTCTTTAAGTTTTTATTTAAATTCTAATCAGTTAACATACCTTATAATATTAGTTTCAGGTGTAGAATTTAGTGATTCATCACTTACACACAGCACCCAATGCTCATCACAAGTGCCCTCATTAATAACGATCGTACATTTAGCCCAACCCTCATCCACTTCCCTTCATCAACCCTCAGTTTTCCTCCAAAGTTAAGAGTCTATTTCATAGTTTGCTTCTCTTTTTTCCTCCCTATTTTCATCTGTTTTGGTTCCTAAATCCTACATATGTGTGAAACATATGGTATTTTTCATTCTGTGACTGACTTATTTCACTTATCATTATAGTCTCTGGTTTCACCCACATTCTTGCCAATGGTAAGAATTCGTTCTTTTTGATAGCTGAGTAATATTCCATTCTATCTAAATACCACATCTTTATTCGTTCAACAGTTAATGGACATTTGCACTCTTTCCATAATTTGGCTATTGTTGATAATGCTGCTATAAACATTGAGGCTAACAAACACATGAAAAGATGTTCAACATCACATATCATCAGAGAAATACATATCAAAACTACCTCACATCAATCAAAAATGGCTAAAATTAACAGCATAGGAAACAACAGATATTGGCAAGGATGTGGAGAAAAGGGAACCATCTTATATTGTTGGTGGGAATGCAAACTAGTACAGTCACTCTTAAAGGTGTGGAAGTTCCTCTTGGTTCTTATGCTTAAAAAATTCTATTGCTGGGGTTCCTGGGTGGCTCAGTTGGTTAACTGTCTGACCTTTTATTTAAGCTCAGGTCATGATTTCATGGTTCATGAGACTGAGCCCCACATTGGGCCCTGTGATGAGAGCCCAGAGCCTGCTTGGGATTCTCTCTCTCCCTCCCTCTCTGCCCCTTTTTGCTTGCACACACTCTTTCTCTCTCAAAATAAACTAAAAAGCATCTGTTATTACTGCATAGAATTAATTATAACGTAAAAAAAAAGTTCTATAGATTGTGCATACTTCTGTATGTAACTTGTACACATATCTGATAAAAGTATCTTTCAGTCAATGGCGTATGTCTTTTTGGTCTCTTGTTCAAGAAGTTTGGGGAAGAATTTACCACAGCTTTGTGTGAATTCGGTCCGATATTTGATGACTAAACTTCTTTGATAAGTCTAATTTCAATCAGCATTTAATCAAATACTCCCAGAAAAAAATTAATATCTTACTCTATTTGCCAAGTTCCTTAGAGTTTTAGAGAAACTGCCCTTAACTTACCAAAAAAAAAATTGACATTATACTTAATATAGCAAATAACATGTCAGTACAGTTTAAAGCATTTTACATATATTCATTCATTTAATCTTGAAAATATTACCATTTCTCTTTTTTTAATGAGAAAATTGCCCAATGTCACATAGTTGGTAAGTGGTTGAATACAAATCTGAACCCACGCAGCCAGGTTCCCGAATCTTTGTCCTTATCTACTATGCATTGCTCTCCTCGGAAGCTTGTATCTGACTCAGGTCATCACTAATGAGTATTCATAATGTCAGACACTGATAGGCAAAGAGATTCAATGCATAATCCCCTTCCTTCTTCAGATAATTTGCACACTGTTTACTTCTTTTTTGAAAGTTTTTCTCTCTCTCGCAGTAGTAAAATAAGTCTCACAAATTTTTAATATTTTATACTAAGCTACCATCACTTCATCAGCTCCTTTTACAACACTTCCACAGCATAAGTATTTCACTCATGTCAATCTAATTTATTTTCCTCCTTTATACACAATTTGTTTGCTTCTTCTCTACAATATCCAACAACCATATCTGAAAGGTCTTCATTGTTTCTATATCTGTCTGCTCTATCTTCCAAACTGAAGGAGCATTCAGTTACCAATATATCCACCTGCATCATCTCTTTAGGAATGGATCAGTTGAATAGACTTTTTCAAGTTTTTAATTAATTATATGTCTCATTAAAGCAGCTTTTAAATTGGTTCAGGTGCAAAAGCCTATGTACTTGTGTTTGAACGTGTGTTTGTGTTGTGGGTGGGTGGGTGAGTGAGAAAGGGAGGGAGGGAAAAATTGAGTGATCAGAAATATTATAAATTCTTAAATTATTAAAAGATTTTATTCTACTCAATAGCACCTATTAGAATTGACTACCAATATTAAAATCATCCATTCATTTAGTAAATATTTTATGAAGTGCCTACTAAATTCTATAAATTTCATATTATAAAATCAAACTTGATTAACTATTAAGAACTTTGGGTTCTCAAAATTAAGGATATATCTATAGCTATATATCTTCATAATATCTATTTCAAAGGCCCAAGGCTTTTACTCTTAGTCATAAAATGCTGATTAAATAATTAAACATTTAATAACTAATTAAAAATCTATGCCACTGCTTTTATCATATACCATTACTGTATTCAAAGTTTTATATTGGTTAATATCCATATAACAGAAACATGCCAAGTAGAAGCCCTTAAGAATCTGGTCAGTGAGTGACATGTCAATGTGCCTTTATGAAACCCACTCACTCATTACATCAGTTATTAAAATTTCACTTTGTTTGTATTACTTTTTATTCTTAATTTAAAAATAAAATATAAGCCTATGCTTTTTGGATTAACTAGTCAGTATTCCTCACATCATTTTCTGGATTCTGGAGGGTACATTTTGGAAGTCGGCTTTTTTTTTTTAATTAATAGATTAATTAATAGAAATATTTCCCAATACAGTTTTTCTTTAACCGTCACTAGTTATGGCATCATTTGCCATCCAAAATTATCCTTTGAATTGTTCAAAAGCAGTTGATCACTTGCTGGTCAAAAACGAAAATAATGTGTCTTCCAAATGTATAGATTTAATACATTTAATCATGTACTAATGGACAAAATTGAGGAGTTTGGAAGAATAGGATATGTCCACATAATAACAACAGTCCCACCCTCTTTCCATTAACCTAACATTTTAAACAACAAAGAGCACCCTTTGGTGAGGCTATCTCTAAAGAAAACTAGTTTGTGTAGAAATGGCAAGTGCCTCAAGTGCAATGACCATTTGCTATCCAAAATCAGGTTTGTGTTGTGAATTTGAGACTTAGGCATTGTGGATGGAAAAAAACTGTGCCATCGTTTTGTGTAGTATTTACAGAAATTCCAAAGAGAATCTGTTAAATGCAGATATTTATTTATGGGGCAACTGGGTCAATTGACTGGGGCACTCAGTCAATTAAGTGTCTGATGATTGATTTTGGCTCAGGTCATGATCTCACAGTTCATGAGATGGAGCCCTGTGTTGGGCTCTGCACTGACAGTGCAGAGTCTGCTTGGGATTCTCTCTCTCCTTGTCTTCCTCTGCCCCTCCCCCATTCATGCTTTCTATTTCAAAATAAATAAATATTTAAAAATAAATAAATAAATTCAGATATTTACTTTAGAGAATTAGAGCTTCTCTCTTGAAGATGAAAAGTCTTCAAACCATAAAAGGGAAAATATTAATTTTTAAATGAATGATAAATGAAATTTATATACTTCTCAAAAAAAGAAGTAACACTAACTCAAAGTACTAGTTTGTCCACTGATTCTAAGATTGTGTTCCACATGGTTTTAGTAGGGATTTTGTGAGAGAAACAAAGCTTTTTGTTTAAATCAATTAGGCAACACTGAGTTGAGCAAAGTTAAATAGATGCCCTTCCTACTGGGCTGCTCAGATCCTTTAAGATCCTACCTTATGAGTTTATAGGAGGTGCATATTGACTACTGTAGATCAGCACACACACAAGATAAGACAAGGCAGAATCTGACTGATTTGACTAGGAAAGATATGACAAGAAACTTTTAGACTCCGTTTATTATTTACATAGTGAAAGGAAGATTAACCAAAGGTACTAGCTTCCTGGAGCCTATCCCACACACCAAAAAGGATTTGAAACAAAAGGAGCCAGCTAAATTCAGTGAGTTTTGATGGACTCCATTGCTGAAAAGCAAACTCTGGACTATAGTTAAGTGGTTTTATCTTCTGCATTCTATATTCTATGGCAAGTAGACCTCAAACCTCATCAGAACCTGGTAGGTGATAAGAAACTGTTGATAGCCCCTCAGGGGACATAAGTAAGCAAATTGGAGATAACCTTGTAGTAGCTCCTTATTAAGGCTCCCATCCCTCATGAAGAATCCACGAGGCATTCTGCCAAGACTCAAGTTAACTGTGTGGTTCAAGCCCCTGTCTGTGTGGTTTACGTGGATATGTGCAAGTTAAGCAGGGCCCATGGAAGAGCTGTCCCCTTCACAGCACTGTCCAGATGTGTTTGACCATGGAACTCTTCTTTTTCGTAAGAATTGACATTCTTCAGAACAAATAAAGAATGACTAATGTATTCTAAGTCTGACTGATAACCTGACTATGTCCAAGATGGTCTTGAGGGGATAAATTAATGATTAGAAAGACCTAGGAGAGGCAATGCAAGAGAATATGAGAAAATAGCATCCAGCTATAATGGTTAATTTTGTATGTCAATTGAATTGAGCTAAGGGATGCCCAGACTGCTGATAAAAGTTATTTCTGGTGTGCCTGTGAGGGTATTTCTGGAAGAGGAGCATTTGAATCAGGCCTTTGGACTGGACTAGAACTCACATCATTGGCTTCTTGGTTCTCAGGCCTTTAGGTTAGAACTAGAACTACACCACTGGCTTTTCTGGCCTCCAGCTTGCAGACAGCAGATCACAGAATTTCTCAGCCTCCATAATTACATACGCCAGTCCCTCATAATAAATTTCTTTTATATATATATCTTATTGGTTCTTCTTTCTCTGGAGAACCCTAATGTGGCAACCAAATTTAGAGAGATGTGAAAACTAAGGGAGAAGAAGAGAAAAGTGAGGGGAGAAAGCCACATAGAAGTGAGGAAAAGCTTCTGTCCCAGAGGAGAAGAGTAGAAACCTGGAGGTTAGCAGAAAGCTTCAAGCAGATGGGTCACATATGCTACAGATAAGGTTTGTGCAGGCAGCAGAACCCTTCCAAACTCCACCTACTAACATGAATGAAGAAGTCCCAACTATACTGCTATGTAATAGTCTGGCTTGAAAATATACTTAAACAGGCATCTGCCTATTTACTAAGTTCCTCTTTCTACCTACCACTCTATGCCTCTCTCCTTACACTATCTTTCAACAATACTGAAATATGCATCAATTCCTAAATAGACCAGGCTCTCTAATGTTAATAGGAATTCATTTATGTTATTACTTCCCCTTGGGATGGTCTTCCAAACCACTGCTTCTTGCTTACCTGGCCAAATCCTGCTTTGTGTTCAGCTTTTGGCTTAGGAATATACTGGGGAAAGCCTTTCAGAATTCACCCCGATCCTACTTGAGAATCTGATCCAGTTGGGAAGAGGAGGGAGTCCAAAGAAGACTCCTAATGCACCCTGTTTTTGCTTAATTTAGTTATTATTATACTCACTAGTTGGCTTGTATATTTGCCAAACTATTTCACTAGATTATATAATTGTTCCTTATTCATATTTCTGGCATGGTACATAGTCTCTGATATACAAAAGGTACTAAGGAAGCATTTATTAAGTACAAGAATTGGGTAGGACTAACTTTGTACTCAGGCAACATTTATTGCCCACCATTGCACAGGATAACAATGACTTTCAGTCTTTGTCCAGGGATCATTCGGTATGAAAGATCTGTACAAATCAGGTTTTAGTACCCATAGAAGAGAATAATCCACAGGAAAAATAAAGAGAAATGTTTTAATCCAACTTAAATATAAAATTCTTCAAGTGATTCTGAGTTGGATTAAGACGTTCAATATTTCTGGGGTGCCTGAGTGGCTGTTGGTTGAGTGTCCGACTTTGGCTCAGGTCATGATCTCATGGTTCATGGGTTCAAGCCCTGCATCAGGCTCTGTGCTGAATGCGTGCCTAGAGCCTGGAGCCTGTTTCGGATTCTGTGTCTCCTCTCTCTGCTCCTCCCCCACTCATGCTCTGTTTCACTCTGTCTCTCAAAAATAAATAAATGTAAAAAAATTTTTAAAAAGACATTCAATATTTCTAGCTTCTTACTAAACTAAATCACAAATGCTTCAGGCACTTATTTAGCTTGGTCAAATATTATGCTTCAGCAATAAAAAAGCTCAACGTGATACAGTCAGTATTTATCTGTATCATTATGATATTCTGGGAACATCAGAATATTTCTCATTTTCAAACTGTATTTGAAGCTACTATAAGTGGATTTAGGATCTGTTGAAGTCTTTAATATGAATGAAGAATACCACATGTCAAGTCTCCTTCCTCTAATTCTTTCTGGTTACCAGACCTTCAAGCTGGTTCTGACCAACCTTGTAACTACGTTATGAATTACTAAATGGGTTCAAGAATAAAATTTACTCCTTTAAAACTATCCAACAGCCCTTGAACAGTTGGCCACTCTCTCTTCCTAACTCCAAAGTCCTATGCCTGGTGATGCAAGTGGGTTTTGTTTCCTGTCTTCAGTTCAGTTTCCTAATGAAGAGATTAACCCTGTTCTTAATCTCATTTGCTTGGACTGGGTTTAGATATGCCATCTAAATCTTATCAATCATTTCTCATCTTAATTCTCCAACCCAAAACAATATAATTATTTCTCCATATGTGCTCAGAGATTCTTATTTGAAGGTCTGGTTAAATGAGTTTTAATACCATTAATCTTGTCCCCTTGTCCACTGGCCTACTGATGAAAGGCCAACTTTCTTTATTACTACAGTTATTCGAAACTGAATTTTAAATTATTTCCAAGATTAATCCTAACTCTCAAATATATAAATCACTTTTCTGTATCTACCATCATTTATATTTTCCTCCCCTGACTGAGGATAAACCTAAATCAGAAGCTCTTAAAGCATTCAACTTTTGTTTTGGATGTGTCAGCCAATAATAGAAGACAAACATGTAAGCCACCTGTTTTCCACACAACTGTCAGTCATAGAGATAGAGACTTTCTTAATAACTGAATCACACAGGTTTCTGAAGGTAACTTCCTGAGATGTTGTGGAATGAGTTATTCCTGGACTCATCTGGCCACTGCCTGGCCTCCTTCCAGAGGACAAATCAAGTAGCAGAGTTAGACTGAGACGTCCTGAAGGTACACACCACAGAGATATTTCCTTCCTGTCATGACACAGGTTTTTTGCTTTCACTCACAGTTTACTCAATTGGTATATCCTTTGCTGTGTGCCTTTGGAGTTCTATCTGTTCCTCATATTTTTCTATCAAGTCCTGTCTATTTTCATCATTACCAAAGACTTCTGAACTGCCTTTGTTTGATCACACTCACATACACAAATCATTCTCTCTGAAACTTCATCGAATGGCCTTTGTGTATCTATGTTTCTATCAACATCTTATTCATCATTCTTTACATATTGTCTAAAAGGATTCAGGCTTTCTCTACACCTCTTCTCTTTTCTTTCGGAGTCCCCACCAGAATCCCCCTTAACATCCATATTTCTTGCATGTACCTCAAAACTCTGTCCATTACCCTGTTCCAAAGCTACTTCCATGTTTATAGTTATTTGTTACAGCAGCACTTCACTCTTGCTACCAATTTCTGTCTAGGTAGGGCTGCTATCACATAATACCATAGACCGGGTGGCTTATAAACAACATAAATTTCATTCTTACAGTTAGGACGCTAGATGTCCAAGATCAGGGTACCAGTGTGTCAGGTTCTGGTCAGATCTCCCTTCTGGATTATAAGCTTATTTTTTTAAGTTTATTTATGTGTGTATTTGTTTGTTTGTTTTGAGAGGGAGAGAGCATGCATGTATGCACACAAGTGGAGGAGGGGAAGAAATTGAGGGAGCTAGAGCAAATCCCAAGCAGGCTCCACACTTAGTGCAGAGCCCAACCTGGGGCTCCAATTCACAAACCGCAAGATCGTGACCTGAGCTGAAGTCAGACACTTATCCACTGAGCCACCCAGGAGGCCCTGGATTGCTCACTTCTTTTTATATCCTGACATGGTGGAGAGCAGAGAAAGGAAGCAAGGTGGCTTTTGACTCTTATAAAAAGCACTAATCTACCATGAGATCTCCACCTTCATAACCTTACCTAATCCTAATTCTTTCCCAAAGACCTTACTTCCTAGTACTATTATATGGGGGGGGGGAGGGTTAACATTACAATTTGGAGAGAACACAACATTCACTTTATAACAAGACCACAGATCAGACTGAGAAAAGATCAGACTTACCATCAGAGGCAACTAAGAACAAACCAGGAGTTTCGGCAGCCTTGTACTTCAGCATCAGATATCTTCTGGAAAATATGAGGATCCATATCCTAGATCTGAGATGAGAAACAGACAAGTGGGAGAAGAGATCTACCACCTAAATGCTCTTTTTTCACAGAGCATATAATTAATGCTTCCCCTCAATAAGCTGCTGGAATTATAAAAGTTTTTCACTTGAGCTAAATCAGCCAAAATTTTGGGAGTTGCCAACTAGCTTTGTTATATTAAAATTTTAAAATAAAAAGATTCAGTGCATTTGGTTCTGCAGAAGCAGAGTATTATGTGATCAGAGCAAGGAAAGATTTGGTAGGGAAAAAAGAAATACAGTCCAGGCAGAAAATTTCTATTTCCTTGGGCTGCTTCTGAAGTTTCTCGTATCAACTTTTTAGGTACACTGCCAATAGGCAAGTAGTATGTATTTCATTTTATTGTTTTTTCTTTGAATAACTACAATCTCAATTTCCACAGTTTGCATCTAAGTTAAATCTATTCTGATTTGATTATATTTTTATACAAAGAACAGACAGATGTCTGACCAGATGGCTTATAGACAAAGAAGTACCATCAATTTTTGTATACAGTTTAAAAATTGCATAAAACATCTGTAGACTAGTAATGAGTTCTACTATTTTTCCATTTTGTGTACAATATTGCTCAAAACACATAATTAAATGTGCATTTTTTAATGAAATATTCTGACTCAGTCATTAAAATAAAGTTTTCACTTTCAAAACTGTCACACTAACATTTGTTAATCTGTTGTTTCATTTATCTCAGTTTTCAAATTATAATTAATCTGTATTGATCTGCTTGACATACAGAATGGCCTCTTCGGGGAACTGTCATCATCTACCTGACATCTGCCTTTCACTGAAACACTACTTTGGACTTAATTAAAAAAATATATATAGACAAAAGACAAAAATATCTTTTGAGTAATAAAAATGAAGAGTAGTAGTTCCAAAGAGGAAAGAACACTCAAAAACATTCCATCCAAAAATTATATAAAAATATGTAATATATACATTGTAATATTTTATATATAAATACTATATATAATACAATAGAATAATATATTTTATATATAATGTTTTAAAATAAATAAAATATACCACTTTATAGTGATAATTCTAAATGCTGACATTTATAATTGACTACAATTAAAACTGATACATTTTAAAACATGTGCAATGGCTAAGTAGGTGCTTTTTTTTGGTTTATTCTCCATTATGAAAATTTGAAATCAAGCACTTCTTTTCCATACAAATACCCTTACCTATAGGTAAGGTGTAAAATCTTATTCAAGAGATGTTGAATCATTATGAAAGGTGCCTACTATATACTGAAGATAGTATAGGTCATTTAAACTACCAGTTTA
>JAESUZ010002375.1:0-90176 GCA_017311185.1 Proteles cristata cristata | reverse complement strand
TACTGCCAGCAGCCTTATTCCCACCCAGCTTTATTTTCAGCATGATGCTGAAAAGAGGAGGTGAAACTGAGCTCACTTAACATTGTTTGAGGCTTTGGACCCTGAAATGATTAGAGATGTTCTTGGAATTTTTTCATTGTACACCCACACTGTGTTAGCTTGTGTTCCTCCAGAAGACAAGGATTCAAGTGCAAGTGATTTACTTGGGAGGTGATCCCAGAATGCATGGCAGAGACAGTGGGAGAAGAAAAAGAAAGGGAAATCAGCGAGTGAAAAGCATGTGTTTTAAAAATCCCTATCAAAATACCACCAGCATTTTTCACAGAGCTAGAACAAACAGTTCTAAAATGTGTATGGTCGACAAAAGACCCTAAATAGCCAAAACAATCCTAAAAAAGAGAAGCAAAGCTGGAGGCATCACTATTACATCTTCAAGTCATATTCATCAGGACAGTATGGTACTGGCACAAAAACTGACATCTAGATCGATGGAACAGTATAGAAAACCTAGAAATGGATCCAGAACTATTGGTCAATTAATCTCTGAGAAAGCAGGAATGAATAATCAATGGAAAAAGATGGTCTCTTCAACAAATGGTGTTAGGAAAACTGGACAGTGACATACAGAGCAATGAAACTCGACCACTTGCTGGACAAATCAGAAAAATAACTTCAAAATGGATGAAAGGCCTAAATATAAGATAGGAAACTATCAAAATCCCAGAAAAGAACACAGGCAGAAACCTCTTTGACCTAGGCCACATCAGCTTCTTACTAGACACATTGCCAGATCAAGGGGAAAAAAAGAAAACATGAACTATTGGGACTTCATCAAGATAAAAGCTGCTGCACAGGGAAAGAAACAATCAACAAAACTAAAGGGCAGCCTACAGAATGAAAGAAAATATTTGCAAACAGCATATCTGATAAAGAGTTAGTACCCAAAATCTATAAAGGATTTAATCAAACTCAACACCCAAAAAGAAATAAGACAGTTAAGAAATGGGTAGAAGACATGAATAGATACTTTTTCAAAAAAGACATCCAGATGGCCAACAGACACATGAAAAGATGCTCCACATCACTCATCATCAGGGAAATACAATTAAAAACTGCAATGAGATACCGCCTCACACTGTCTGAATGGTTAAAATCAACAACACAAGAAACCACAGATTTTGGCAAGGATGTGGAGAAGGGGAACCCTCTTGCTCTGTTGTTGGGAAGAGAAAAGTGTGCAGCCACTCTAGAGAACAAAATGGAAGTTTCTCAAAGTTAATAATAGAACTACTCTATGATCCAGCAATTGTACTACTAGGTATTTGCCCGAAGTGTGCAAAAATACAGATTTGAAGGGGTCTATGCACCCCGATATTTATGGCTGCATTATCACAATAGCCAAACTATGGAGAGAGCCCAAATGTCCATCGAGTGATGAATGGGCAAAGAAGACATAGTATACATTTACAATGGAATATTATTCAGCCATCAAAAAAATGAAATCTTGCCATTTGCGACAATGTGAATGGAGCTAGAGTTTATTATGCTAAGAGAACTAAGTCAGTCAAAGAAAGACAAATACCATATGACCTTACTCATATGTGGAATTAAGAAAGAAAACAGATGAACATGGATAAACCAGTTCACGCCAGAGCCCTAGGAAGGAAGCGTCTCGGTTGGATCCGGCCCCTCCACGGGACTCTGAAGAAAAGCTCCCACCAGATGCTGGCCGTCACCATGGGTAAAGGAGACCCCAACAAGCCCGGGGCAAGATGTCCTCGTACGCCTTCTTCGTGCAGACCTGCCAGGAGGAGCACAAGAAGAAGCACCCGGACTCTTCGGTCAATTTCGCCGAGTTCTCCAAAAAATGTTCCAAGAGATGGAAGACCATGTCTGCGAAGGAAAAGTCGAAATCCGAGGATATGGCAAAAAGTGACAAAGCTCGTTATGACAGAGAGATGAAAAATTACATTCCTCCCAAAGGTGACAAGAAAGGATAGAAAAAAGATCCCAAAGCTCCTAAAAGGCCTCCGTCTGCTTTCTTCCTGTTTTGTTCTGAACATCACCCAAAGATCAAAAGTGAGCACCCTGGCTTATCCATTGCGGATACTGCAAAAGATTGGGTGAAATGTGGTCTGAACAGTCAGCCAAAGATAAACAACCATATGAACAGAAGGCGGCCAAGCTAAAGGAAAAGTATGAAAAAGATATTGCTGCACATTGCGCCAAGGGAAAAAGTGAAGTGAGAAAGAAGGGCCCTGGCAGGCCTACAGGTTCAAAGAAGAATGAACCAGAGGATGAGGAGAAAGAGGAAGAGGAGGAAGAAGACGAAGATGATGAGAAAGAGGGGGAGGATGAGGAATAAATGGCTATCCTGTAATTATATGTGTGGAGTGTGTGTGTGTGCTCAGGCAATTGTTTTGCTAAGAATGTGAATTCAAGTGCAGCTCAATATTAGCTTCAGTATAAAAACTGTACAGATTTTTATATAGCTGATAAGGTTCTTTGTAGAGAAAATACTTTTTTTTAAAAATGCAGGTCGGGGCGCCTGGGTGGCTTAGTCGGTTAAGCGTCCGACTTTCGCTTAGGTCATGATCTCGCGGTTCGTGGGTTCAAGCCCCGCGTCGGGCTCTGTGCTGACGGCCAGCTCAGAGCCTGGAGCCTTTTTCAGTCTGTGACTCCCTCTCTCTCTGACCCTCCCCCGCTCATGCTGTCTCTCTCTCTCTCTCCTAGAAATAAATAAAACATTAAAAAAAATTTTTTTTAAATGCAGGTTGTAGCTTTTTGAGGAGCTACTACATATAGTTAGATTTTAAAGCTCCTGATGTTGAATGTTTCTAAATATTTAATGGTTTTCTTAATTTCTTGACTTGTGTATTGTAGCACAGCAAACTTGTAGGAATTAGTATCAATAGTAAATTTTGGGTTTTTCTAGAATTTTGCATTTTGTTTTTTTAAGAAATTTTTGTAACAAAATTATGTACATTAAAAAAAAAAGAAAACAGATGAACATATGGGAAAGGGGTAAAGAAAAAAAGGAAAGAGGAAAACAAACTGTGATGGACTCTTAACGATAGAAAGCATATTGAAGGTTGATGAGAGCAGAGGGCAGGAGATGGGCTAGATGGGTGATGGGCATTAATGATAGCACTTGTTGGGTTGAGCCCAGGGTGCTATATGGAAGTGATGAATAACTGAAATCTACTCCAGAATCCAAACTTGCACTGTAATTCACTAACTAAAATTTAAATTAAAAAAAAAAACACACACACACAATAAATCAATCAGGGCCTGTGTATTCTCAAGCCAAACGCCACTATGAGCCCCAAGACTTTCATTGTACCAGGGAATTTTTGACAACCATGGGAGACACTTGCCTCAACTTAGCCTGCCTGATGGCCAAAGAAGCTAGGGGATTGATACCCCTAATCCTGTGTGTCCCTGGTGGAGACAGAGCCCAGGGATATGAGTGATGATCCCCCTGCACTTATGTCTGCCAAGCAGCTGTGCAGTAAGAGAAAGCCCTTAGGCAAAGAAACCCAAGTTCTGGTCAGAGGAAGGGGGCTGTGTGCACTCAAGTCTTAAGTACAAAGGGATACAGGGAAGACATCAAAAATGCAACACACTTAATTTCTCTCTTTTTAATAAATTACTTTGAGTTGGGTTTTCTATTATTTGCAATCAAAAGAGACCTAACTAACAACATTAGTAAAGACAAAATTGGGTGAAACGATTTAACCAAACAAAATACTCTAATATTACTTTTGAAAACTCCTGATTTGCTGCGGGTGAGACAGGTTACAACTCCTTAGGCTGTTCAGATTAGATCAGTTGTTCAGCCCTTTCCTCCCACATCATCCAGCCTGGTAAGGAGGAGGGACAAAGGTAACACTGTACCTGTTATTACACTGAACATTTAGCTGTTCTCTCCCCTTTCAGACTCTGGCTGCTCAGGGTCACCTTGCTTAGTGCTGCCAGATTAATCTTCCGGCTGTGTCCCTCCAAAGAATCTTGTTTGCTTAAGACTTCTGGATTCCTTATGAGACTGTGCTTTTCCCAAATCCCAAATTCTGCTCCTGCTAGCTGCTTCTCCTGAAATGTTTCTTCCCCATTTCAACCTTTTGAACTCACTATCTCTCAAAATCTACGTCACATTTTTGATGTTTCTGAGGAGAGCCTAGAAACAATGAGCATGTCTAGATCTCGTATTTTGGTTTCTAATACCATTTTTCAATACAAGGAACCATGTTTCCTTGGAGAACTGGCTGATTCTAGGGCTGGGACAGGGAATATGAAAGATAAGTCTAAAGTATCTTAAAGTGTTCAAAAAACAACCAGCACCATCCATGACGGGGCTATGTTAAGAAGACATAAGAGTCAACTAGAAAGGTCCCTGTGACCAGAGCTGGAAAAATTTGTGCAAAAAATAAAGTCATGTTGAGTAATAACCCAAGATATAAAATAAGTATCCAAGTGTCACTGATATAAATTATTGAATAAATAAGTGAGGCAGAACAGAAAAACTTCCCATGCTTTCAAATTCTAAATAATTTATATAGACACTCCACATTTCCCATTCCTCAAGTGTGGGCTGCGCATAGTGACTTCCAAAAGGGACAGTATGGAAAGGGTGGCAAAAGAGCAACAACAGTGGATTGGGGCCTTGGATGGTTCAGTCAGTTAAGTGTCCAACTCTTCATTTTGGCTCAGGTCATGATCTCACAGTTTGTGAGATTGAGTCCCACATCAGACTCTGCATTGACAGTGCAAACGTTGCTTGGGACTCTCTCTCTGTGTCCCTCTCTCTCTCTCTCTGCTTTCTTGCTCTCTTTCTATCTCAAAATAAATTAATAATATTTAAAAAAGAAAAAGCAAGAGTGGAGAAACCTGACAAACACCAGCTTAGCTCAGTGATCTTGGCCAACATCACCAGAGATAAGTCATGTTGATACCATTACCCTTGATATGATGTGAAGAGTATGATAGGAAGAGAAATGGCACTTTACCTCTGTGGTCTTCCTCCCCAAAACCCATACCCCAATCTAACATGAAAAAATCATCAGAAAAATCCCAGTGGAAGGACATTCTGCAAAATATCTAGGAAATAATCCTAAAATTATCAAGATCATCAAAATGAAGAAAAATCTGAGGATGTAGGATTTCAGCTTGGATCATTATCACAGGGTTGTGGCATTGAGCCCTGTGTTGAGCTCCACATGGAGCATGTGGCCTGATGGGATTCTCTCTCTCTCTCTCTCTCTCTCTTTCTCTCCCTCCCTCTGCCCATCTCCCCTGCTCATGCTCTCTCTCTCTCTAAAATAAAATAAAATTAAAATTAAAAAACCATTTTAAAAAATAAGAAAAATCTGGGTAATTGTCATAGCCAAGAGGAGCCTAAGGAGACATGAAAGCTAAATGTAATGTGGTCTCCTTGTGGGATTCTGCAGGAGGTCAAGGACTTTATGCAAAAAAAAAAAAAAAAAAAAAGTAAATCTACTGATATAGGAACTTTAGTCAATAATAATATATGAGTATTGGTTTATTAATTGTGGCAAATGTACCATTGTAAGATATTAATAGTAAGGGAAATGCATGTGCAGTATATAGAAACTATGTGTACTATCTTCACAACGTCTCTGTGAATCCAAAATCATTCTAAAATTAAACATTTGTCATAAAAACTTACAAAACTATAGGTTTCATGTGACCTGCATTTTCTGGAGGGACAATTTAAATTTTATGTGCAGCCATATCATTATTTACACAGCAAAAGGAGTCATGAACTGTGCTGTCCATGCATAGCCACTAGCTACATGTGGTTCTTGAACACTGGACTGTGACGATTCCAAACTAAGATGTGCTGTGAGTGTAAAATATACACCAAGTTTCAATGACTTAGTATGAAGAAAGGATGTAAACACTTTCATTAATATTTTTATTGACTAATGTTGAAATGATGCTCTGTGCTTATCAGGTTAAATAAAATATATTTTTAAAATCAATTTTATAGATTTAGGTATAGTTTCTTTTAATGTTGCTACTAAAAAATTTAAATTATTATGTAGTTCACGTTGTATTTCTCTTGATAGCGGTGATCTAAAAGGATAGACATAAAATGTTGGCAATTCTTATTCCTGGTAATGGATTCCAGGGCAACTGCTTAGCTAACCACTTACTAAATTTGTTTCGAGAATGTGGCTTACCTTCTAATTCATTTATTCAACAAATATTTATACCACATCTATTATTCATTCTTTTTGAAAAGTTAAAAGCTGTCTCATACATTTGTATCACTGTTCATAGTTTACAAGGTCCTTTCTTAGACTCTAATGTATCCTCATAAACAATTATTTTCCTAGAGGCTGCCCAGAGAAAGTGGTCTCCTGCACTTTCTCTGAGTTTTTTCAACATGGCTGCCATGTTACGTGATTAAGCCAGCAAGGAAAATCTCTCAACCTAGTCAGCTAAGACAGAATCATTTCTAATGTAACATAATAACAGAGGGATAGCCCATCACCTTTGCATATTGTGTTGATTAGAATCTCATCATAGGTCCCTCTGAAACTCAGAAGAGGGGATTGTCCAAGAGCATGGACACCAGGAGGAAGGGATTTATCTCTCTACTGTAGTCCACAATCTGATCCCCAAAGATTCATATCCCTCCTACTTGCAAAATACATTCACACACACTCCCATAGACCCCAAGAGTCTCATCCCATATAGCGTCAGCTCATAGACAAAAATCACATCATCTAAATGATGTCCAAGTTCAATTGCAACTCCTGGGTGTCATTTGTTAAGTATAGTTCTTGGTGCACAATTCCTCTCCTTTGGTCAGGCTGTGAAAGAAGCCATCTGCTCAACACAACCGGATTCCAGTCTTAGAACAGACCTGACCAAGAAGGCACAGGATAATTAGCTATAGTCATTTGGGTCCAAAAGACGGGGAAATGAAAGGTAGAAAGGCCTTGCTGAAATTCAGCTGGGCAAACTTTAGGAGTTCCTTGTTTAGATTTAAGGCCTAGAAATAATTCTCAACTGTGACCCTTTGACTTTTACTTCTGCCCTTAGAGTCTTCTCTATTCTTTCAAGTATGGTAACACATATTCACAGTTGAGTTATTTTATAAACCTGCTTCCTGGCAGTAGAGTTTTCAGAGTCTGACCTCCTCCTTTTATTCTGAATTCTGTCCCTTTCAAACCAAGCTGTTAGTGTTTCTGCTGAAATCATTTTCTCAAACACTTCCTGGGTCTCTGATGGATTTCAATGAATTATGTCCCTTAGAAAAAAAAAAAGAAAAAAAAAAAGCACATCCACAGATCCTTTCCAAACAATCCATACCTATGACCCTTACTCAGAACTCTGAGGTACCATTACCTTAAGCTTCCTTAAAGCCTTATTGTTTGGTTGGAAGTCACATCCAAATCTCTTGTAAGAGCTCCTTGTGTGACAGAATACTCCCACCCCTCAATCTTTCTGAGGTTTTGATAAACATTTATAAAGTCACGCTGTCTCTTTCTTTGTGCCACACTATCTTAAGTTTAGCATCTTTTTCCATTTAAGAGATTGAGAATTTTCAGATTCATCCAGTCCTGGTTCCTTTTTGCTGAATAGTTCTTTCCTCCATTTATCTCTCTTCATTTCATTAAAGGCAGCAAAAAGAAACACAGTGGCACCTTCATACTTTGCTTTGAAATCTCCCCAGCTCTACAAGCAAGTTCAGTCTTTGACATAACTATAGGAGGCAATTTCAAAAATGTTCTATAACTACTTGATGTGGATTTCCTTCCTCCAGTTCCCAGTAACATATTCTTTACTTCCTTCTGAGAATTCACTAGCAGTATCCTTAAAGCTAGATTCTTCTAACCCTTAATATAGGGCAGATAGAGGTGTATCTAAAAACACATTACCCGATTTCCCTCCTTGATACACACCAGAAAGCCAGGACCATGCAGAAAGTCACTTCATAACTTAAAGCCTGACTGTCGGGCACAGACATGAGAGGTATTTCAAGGACTGTTTCGCTCCTCCCTCTATTTCCAACCATTCTACATCCACCATGTTTCTACATCCAGAAATAGAAACTCCCAGAAACAACTTAGAGAAATGCAGTAGGATCACTGGCAGTGCTTTGCTTCTTTTAGATAGAGACGGGGGGGGGGGGGTTCTATGTATATGACTATAAATAGAAAGAATTCCCAGGTAGTACAGGCTGAGAATTTTTTATTTTTTTGTATCCCATGAGTTCAGAGTATAAGAGGGTCAGGTAATAAGAAAGGGGAGGGAGATACTAAAGTAGAGTAGCTATACTTTGTTTGTTTGTTTGCCAAAACTAAAATGCTTTCATGGCTTTTTCAGATCTTTAAACAAAAAGAAGTTTGGCTCTGGAGCCTCGAAAGACCCTTTAATTCTAATTTTTATGATTCTATGATTTAAAAAAATAAAATTTAAAGGAGTGCTGGTGTTGAAGCATAACTCTCAAAATGCCAGTCCTGGCACTGAGGCCAAGCCCTTGATGAAGTTTTAGTTGAGAGCTCAGTGATGTTGGTACATATTAATATTCCCGCCAATCAGAACCCAGGGAAAGCCGAAAGAAAAGTAATGTCTAAGAATTAGGAGGCCAACTTCTGTAATCAGCAATCAACTGAAAATATATGAAAATGAGCACCTTCATGGGCACATAACAAATACATACCAAAAATCTGTCACATTCAAACCTCAAGTCCCAGGGTGAGATTTGCTAAAATGGATTACTTCCCAGACTGCTAAACCTACAGGTAAATCATTTCCTTTTTTCCCCATCCCACAATATCTTTTATTTATTCTGCTACTTACTATTTATTAGTAATTCTGCTTCTGGGTGTTTAGATTTACTTCAGAACAATTGCTTTCATTTCCATTTTATTTTTTTCACTCAAGTGTAAATGTTAATAAGGTGATACTAGAATGTGTCCCCACATCCCCAGCAGTCTCAGTGCTCAGGGCTGAGCACTTTTTGTTACAACTCCTCAATTTCTTCTAATGTGCCCTCAGCCCTGAGAACCACTGGCCTAGAATATTTTAAGGCTGCTGCTCCTCTGTGTGCCCTCCAGGGGGCAATCATGCCCACTAACACAAGTCTCAGAACAATGAGAACAGCTGACACTCGGGATGGACAAGAGGCCTGAACTTAAGACAAAAAAAAAGGATAAAGCTAAAAATAAGAAGCCTGAATGACATAAGGTCATTAAATGCAAAATATCTTTAAAATTCTCCTAAATTTAAGGAAACTCTGTGAGCAACTCTTTCCTTCACCTTCAAACACAATTTTCCCAATGCCTGTCTTAGACCCCGGCTTCAGGTTTGTAAACCTCTCCATTGGGAGAAGGTTCCATTTCATTATTATTTCTTTGGATAAAATTCATTCTATAATGGTGGTTATAAAGATTCATCCTTTCCTTTCTTTCCCATCCCTTCTTTCTCCCTCAGGAACAAATTGGTCAGAAGAAGTTGTTCCTTGTCTTATCAGGTCACCCTAAACTTTACATGTACCCATTGGCAGTCATGTCGTCTTTGACCCCTTTGAAATGACAATTTCACCAGCTAGGATCTCAGGGTTTTCTGAAATAGTTCTTAGAAATACGCTGGATAAAGGCCACAGAGGTTTGTGATTCCTTTGTAAAGATTTATCAGGGTGATGGTGAGTTGTAGGGTTGGGAGGGCTCAGGTGCACGATTAGTTCAAGGAGCTCAGGAACTGTCAAACATTCAGCTGCATATCTATCCTAGATCATAGGTTCATGATATGTTGTGAACAAGCTGTTTAAGTTTCTTAAAAAATAAAATATTATTACAAAGAAATTAGAGAAAAAGTGTGCCAACTTTAAAAACCACAATGGCTATGAAAAAAATAATGTCAAAATTAAAAAATAACAAATACAAATATGAAAAGAATCCAAGCTCACTGATAAACAAAGGCACAATAGAACAACAAGGAAATAATATCTTTTCTCAAAAAATTGTTAAATAATTTTTTAAAGCATTAGATGCTGAGGTCATAAAACAAAACTCTTAGAAAACACTATAGAAATGTCAATTTGTACAGTCATGGTAATGTAATTTGTTAATAGATGTAAATTATTTAATTCAATAAATCTACATCCAGAAATTTATTCTTACAAAATAGTCAGAAAAATAGACCACAAAGAAGCAAATCAGTTAAGTATTAAAGAACAATATCAAACGGATCATGTTCTTTTACTACAAAGAATAAAGTTAGATACTATTAATAAATGCAAGTATAAATAAAAAGAGACTCCTAAATAATTTATGAACCAGGGGTCCCTGGGTGGCTCAGTCAGCTAAGTGTCCAACTCTTGATTTTGGCTCAGGTCATGATCTCAGGTCATGATTTTGGCTCACGTTCATAAGTTCGAGCCCCAGGACAGGCTCTGGGCTGACAGTGTGAAGTCTGCTTGGGATTCTCTCTCTCTCTCTCTCTCTCTCTCCCACTCTCTCTCTCTCCCTCTTCCCAATTATCTCTCTCTTTCTCTTTCTCAATAAGCCCTAAAAAATAAAGTAATTCATGAACCAAAAAGAAATTATAATGGAATTGTTAAAATATTTACAACTGAGCAATCATAAAAGGTCTACATTTCTCAACTTGAGAAATGAACCTAAGCAGCACGCAGAGGATTTTTATACCCTCAAGATATATCAAAACAACAAGATGGGACATAACGAGCTAAACATTCAATCAGAAAGTTTTCAAAGAGAGTAAGAGTAAACAACAAAAGTAGGAGAACAAAAATAGTAATAATCTATTATTACTACTAATAATAAAAGTGCTACAATTAAGGTAATAAAGGCAAAGAACAAAGGAAAGAATCCATTTAAATTGATTCTTTGAACAGAATTAGAAAATGGACAATTCTCTGATAAGATTTATCAAGGAAATTAAGAAGATATAAAAAGATGGTGTAAAAGCAGATTGTAACTACAGACACACTAAAAATTTAAATAATTTTAAGAACCTTCAAGGAATGAAACCATACAAATTAATGTGAAAACTTGAACAAAATGTAAAACTTTCTGAAAATTATCACCTAGCAAAAATGACAAGAAAATTTGAAAACTTGTGTTATGATGCACATTAAATACATCTAAAACTCTATAGATACATATGGCTTCACAGGCAATTTTTTTGTTTGTTTGGTTTTTTTTTTGTTTTTTTTATTTTATTTTATTTATTTATTTTTTTTTACAAATAGTTTATTGTCAAATTAGTTTCCACATAACACCCAGTGCTCATCCCCACAAGTGCCCTCCTCCATGCCCACCCCTCCTCCCCCCCACATCCACCAGTCCTCAGTTTTTGTCAGCATTCAAGAGTCTCTCATGGTTTGCCTCTCCCCCTTTCCCCCACCATTTCCCCCCTTCTTCTCCCCCTTGGTCCTCTGTTAAGCTCCTCCTAATCCTCCTATACGTGCACACATATGATATTTGTCTTTCTCTGCTTCACAGGCAATTTATATCAAACCCAAGACCAGTAATTTCCATACATGTACTGAGAAAAATAAAAACAGGAAGATTATTACTTGACACATTTTTTGAGACCAGGAGAACCACACTGACGAAAATAAACAAAGATAGATTACAAATGAAAATCATAGACCAATATTTCTTGTGAAAAGCAAAGACTCTCCTAAACATATTATTAAATAAACACTGGATATTAAAAAGTAATACTAATGCATGTATACATAAAAAGTAATACTAATACACCATGATTGATTAGGATTCATCTGAGGAGTATGAGGAAGGTTAAATATTAGTACTACATATCACACATAAACAATATTCACTTTAAAATTACTCACTAAATACAGAAAAGTGACTTGGTGAAGTCTAACATTTATTTCTAATTAAAATCTCTTCACAGACACAGAAGAAAAAGGAACTTCTTTAACCTGACCATGGAATCTTTGAATTTGTTTTCAAAGTGAGATATTAAAAGCATTTCCTTAAAAATTTGAAAAAGTCAGAGATTTGCACATTAGAACGGGAAGGAGAAAACATCTATTATTAATCACAGATAGGTGATTCCATCACTGGGAGAGAAAATATACAAGTGAACCTAAAATATCTTCTCCTCCCAGAAAACGAGGAAGCTGTCACAGGTTACAGAGGCCATGTCACAACGACTCAGGAACCAGCCTGAAAAAGTTTCTTCTGGTAAAGATGGGAACATGCCCACATCACTGAGACCGTGAATCCATCAAGTATTTTTAAATTCATGAGTTCTAAAAGAATCCTCCTTAATTACTTTTGGGGAATGTATCCTGGTTGCCGGGGATTTGCTTGGGACTATTTTGGTGTTTGTCCTGAGAAACTCCTCCATCTCAGGCAAGCAGGAATGGTTTGGCCACCCTAGAGGGGAATCGGCTCATTATCTTACAAACTGAGAAATGAACAGAAAGAATCCTACCCTTAACCTCAAAGAATAATCAAATAATTGACAAGGAAAAATTATCGTAAAAGAAATACTTCAGTTAAAAAAACGAAGTAGAAATCATATAATTAGAATATCATCAAGTTGCAAACCAGCTCCTAATCAAACAACAGGTCTATTCATTGCTTATCAACAGTCACTAAGAAAACACACACATACACACACACACACACCTAAAAGACAATCTGACCTCATGTGTCTCCTGAGTAAAGTACAAACCCTATGATGTCTGGGAGTTGCATTAGTCTAACCAGAACTGGAAGAAATATACATGTGGAGGGGGATGATGATGTAGATGAACAAGATTGGCCGTGACATGATACTTGTGGAATCTGGAAATGAGTACATCCTTTTTCATTGCACTATACACTCTTTTGTGGATATTTGAATTTTTTATATTAAAAACTTTGAAATAACATCATTAACATCAAATAAGTTACCAGAAATGCAAAGACTGAGACAGGGCAAGATGGCGGAGAAGTAAGGAGCTCCGTACTTGCACTCGCGCCCATACATCACACAGAAAAGATCTGAAGCCATTGGAAACCTTATAAAACCTGAGAGACTGGGAGAAAAAGGACGCAAAATCCACTGAGAAAGCCTTTTAACGTGAGTCTGAACCAGGGAAGATAAAATCGGGCCAGGATCAGAGACTCCAGGGTGGGAGGCAATCCCCCTCTACCCTCTACGGGGAGTGAGAGGGGAAAAGGAGAGAGTCCGACACAGAAAAACCTCTGCTCGTGGGAGAAAAACCTCCGCTCGGTGCATAGAAAGACCGTACTTGCCAAATACCTGCACACCAGGTCCCCTTGGGCCAACTGGTCCTGGGGGAGGCAGAGCACACAAACTGCTTCTTTGTGCCGCTCCTGGAGGTTGGATTTCAGAGCAGCGGCGTGCCTGCCACCATTGTAGCTCCAGGGCGGCTGGGGCCCCTGAAAGAGCCGCGCTGACACCGGGCGTCCGCGCTCCTGGCTGGCTGGAACTCAAGAGGGAATGCAAAGAGCTAAAAACTGGGAAATTTGCCTGTGAGTTCGTGTTTCGGGTGATGAGCCATAGAGGGACCCAGTTTTCCTCACTCCAGCGGGCGTGGGCTAAGCGGACCCGGCAGGCAAGCCCCCGCGCATGCGCACCAGCCTGACCCAGAGAAGGAAGCAGCGATTCTGGCTCCACCCCCAGAGCTCAGCAGGGAGCCTGGAATAGCCTGAGGGGGTTGCCTGGGAAGCTGTGTCTAAGGCAATTTCAGCAGGGCGCGCGGACTGGGATTTGGAGATTGGAACTGGCCTGGGTTGAAGAGTGCAACCAACTTCGGCTGCGTCCCCGGAACGGGGAGTTGACACGCCAAAAAAAAAAAAAAGCGAGCTGCAGCGCGGGGTTCAAGAAGGGACTGGAGCACCCTCACTCTCCTCCCCACAACCGCCAAGGCAGAACCCCCGCCTGAGGCATCGGATCACGCCACGCCCATCCCTGCCTGAGAGGTGCCCTCCTCCCTTTTTTTTCTCTTTCTTTTTTCCTTTTTTTTCCCCTTTTTTGTTTTTTTCCTTTTTTTCTTCTTTCTTTTTTTTCCCCTTTCTTTTCTCTTTCTTTTTTTCTTCTTCTTTCTCTTTTCTCGCTTTTTTCCCCAAAACACTGACCTGATTAACTCTGGTCGCCAGCTTGCTTAAACAATCACAACAAGTCCATTCTGTAAATGTAAATTCTACACCTACCGACTTTTCAGCTATTTCTCTCAGGAGTAATTAGACTATATAGTTTCTCTGGATAATTCCAGCATCCTTCTCTCACCTATCCAACCATATTCTACCCTTTACCTCTTTGAAAAAAGCTTCTTATCCCTTCTGCCTGTTCATTCTATTTCCAAATCTGCCTCGTCTCACCCTGCCTTCTCTCTTTTTCTCTATGCTCTTCAACCAGCATTGCATACACACGGCTATTTAACTGTAGCTGGATAATCCAGGTATATGCTTTAAACAGTTCTTTGTCCATCAGTTTTCTTCTTTTTTCCTTTTCTTTTCCCCTTTTTGACCCTTTTATGTATTTTATGCTCCCTATTATTCGCCCTACCTCCTCCGTCTTTTCTCTTAACTTTTTCGTTTTACCTCTCGCTTTGCATGTTAGTTGAATTAGCCTGTGCATTTGTGTGCTCCTGCTCCCTGTGTGTTTGTCTGTCTGTTTTCTTTTCCAGGGCTACCTCAAGAAACAAGGCAGAGTACACACGGTGGAGAGTCCCAAATATCACTACGAATAGGAAAATAAAATAACCAAGGTCCCAATAAGAGAGACCGAGGGATACCATTCAAAAAACAATCTCTGAAAGGATAGGCCCTGGAAAGTCAAAGAGTCTTCTTGGATATAGCAGCGCTCATAGAAACAGAGAGCATAACAGGTCTTTAAAACCAACAAGAGCCGGGAAGCTAACTAAAATGATGAAACGAAAGAGCTCTCCTCCAAAGAAACTCCAAGAAGAAATGACAGCTAATGAACTGCTCCAAACAGATATTAGCAGCATAAGTGAACAAGATTTTAGAATAATAATGGTAAAATTAACAGCAGGGCTTGAAAAAAACATAGGGGACATCAAAGAAACTATGGCTACAGACAGAATGGAAAATAAAAATAGGCATGAAGAATTAAAAAATGTGATGAATGAGATACATAATAAATTAGAGGCCTCCAATGCATGGATTGAAGAGGCAGAAAGGAGAATAAGTGATTTAGAAGACACCATGATAGAAAAACAAGAAGCTGACAAAAAAAAGAGACAAACTGATCCAGGAACAGGAAAGAAGAATTCGAGAGCTCAGCGACACAGTCAAACGCATCAATATCCGTATCATAGGAATCCCAGAAGAGGAAGAGAGAGGGAAAGGTGCTGAAGTAGTCCTGGAACAAATTATAGCAGAGAACTTCCCCGACCTGGGGAAGGAAGTCAATGTGGAAATATAAGAGGCTCAGAGGACTCCTCTCAGACGTAACTTGAATCGATCTTCTGCACGACATATCATCGTAAAAATGGCAAAATACAAGGACAAAGAGAGAATTTTGAAAGCAGCTAGGGAGAAAAGGGCACTCACATACAAGGGAAACCCATCAGAATGGTGACAGACCTATCTACTGAAACGTGGCAGGACAGAAAGGAATGGCAGGAGATCTTCAATGTGATGAACAGTAAAAATATGCAGCCAAGAATCCTCTGTCCAGCAAGCCTGTCATTCAAAATAGAAGGAGAGACAAAAACCTTTCCAAATAAACAGAAATTGAAAGAATTTGTCACCACGAAGCCAGCCCTACAAGAAATCCTGAGGGGGATGCTCTGAAGGAAAGGTTGCAAGGAACAAAGATTCCAGAGACACCACCACAAACATGAACCCTACAGAAGATACAAAGACTCTAAACCCACAGATTTCAATAATAACACTGAATGTAAATGGGCTGAATGGTCCAATCAAAAGACATAGGGTAGCAGAATGGATTAAAAAACAAAATCCATCTATATGCTGTCTACAAGAAACTCATTTTAGACGGGAAGATACCTTCATATTAAAAGTAAGGGGATGGAGAAATATATATCCTGCTACAGTTAATCAAAAGAAAGCCGGAGTAGCGATACTTATATCAGACAAACTGGACTTTAAATTAAAGACAATCACAAGAGATGAAGAAGGGCACTACATAATAATTACAGGTCCATCCATCAGGAAGAACTAACAATCATAAATGTCTACGCACCGAATATGGGAGCACCTAAATATCTAAAACAATTTATCACAAACAGAAACAAGCTTATAGATAAGAATGTGCTAATAGCAGGGGACTTTAATACTCCGCTTACACCAATGGATAGGTCAACCAGACAGAAAATCACTAAAGAAATAATGGACTCGAAAGACACATTGGACCAGATGGACCTGACGGATATATTAAGAACTTTACATCCTAAGGCCAGGGAATTTACTTTCTTCTCAAGTGCGCATGGCACATTCTCCAAGATAGATCACATACTGGGACATAAAGCAGCCCTCAATAAATATAAAAGAATAGAGATCATACCACGCACACTGTCAGATCGTAATGCTTTGAAACTTGAAATCAGTTACAGGAAGAAGTCTGGGAAACCTCCAAAAACATGGAGGTTAAAGAACACCCTTCTAAAGAATGAATGGGCCAATCAGGCAATTAGAGATGAAATTAAAAATATATGGAAACAAATGAAAATGAAAACACAACAATTCAAAATCTATGGGATGCGGCAAAGGCAGTCCTAAGAGGAAAGTACATTGCTCTCCAGGCCTATTTCAAGAGATTAGAAAAAGCGCAAGTCCAAAATCTAACAGCTCACCTAAAGGAACTAGAGGCAGAGCAACAAGAACGCCATAAACCCAGTAGAAGAAGAGAAATAGTAAAAATTAGAGCAGAAATAAACAACATAGAGACCAAAGAAACAATTGAACAGATCAATGAAACCAAGAGTTGGTTTTTTGAAAAAGTAAACAAAATTGACAAACCTCTAGCCAGACTTATCCAAAAGAAAAGAGAGCACCCAAATAGACAAAATTATGAATGAAAATGGACTTATTACAACCAACCCCTCAGAAATACAAGCAATTATCAGGGAATACTATGGAAAATTATATGCCAACAAATTGGACAACTTAGAAGAAATGGACAAATTCCTAAACACACACTCACTACCAAAATTCACACGGGAAGAAATAGAAAACCTGAACAGACCCATAACGAGTGAAGCAATTGAATCAGTGATCAAAAATCTCCCAAAAATAAGAGCCCTGGACCTGATGGCTTCCCTGGGGAATTCTACCAGACATTTAAAACAGAATTAATCCCAATTCTTCTCAAGCTATTCCAAAAAATAGAAATCGAAGGAAAACTCCCGGACTCATTTTATGAAACCAGCATCACACTGATTCCTAAGCCAGACAGAGATCCAGCAAAAAAAGAGAACTACAGGCCAATATCCTTGATGAATACGGATGCAAAAATTCTCAACACGATCCTTGCAAATCGAATCCAGCAGCACATAAAAACAATCATCCACCAAGATCAAGTGGGATTCATTCCTGGGTTACAGGGCTGGTTCAACATTCGCAAATCAATCAATGTGATACATCATATCAATAAAAGAAAAGATAAACACCATATGATCCTGTCAATAGATGCAGAAAAAGCATTTGACAAAATACAGCATTCCTTCTTAATAAAGACTCTCGAGAAAGTTGGGATAGAAGGAACCTACTTAAACATCATCAAAACCATCTATGAGAAGCCTTCAGCGAACATCATCCTCAACGGGGAAAAACTCAGAGCTTTCCCCATGAGATCAGGAACACGACAGGGATGTTCACTGTCACCACTGTTGTTTAACATAGTGCTGGAAGTCCTAGCATCAGCCATCAGACAACAAAAGGAAATCAAGGCATCAGAATTGGCAAAGAGGAAGTCAAACTTTCACTCTTCGCAGATGACATGATACTCTACATAGAAAACCCAACAGACTCCACCAGAAGCCTACTAGAACTGATCCAAGAATTCAGCACAGTTGCAGGGTACAAAATCAACGTACAGAAATCGGTTGCATTTTTATACACCAACAATGAAGCAACAGAAAGAGAAATCAAGAGACTGATCCCATTCACAATTGCACAAAAAGCCATAAAATACCTCGGAATAAACCTAACCAAGGATACAAGAGATCTGTATTATGAAAACTATAGAAAACTTATGAAGGAAATTGAAGAAGACACAAAGAAATGGAAAAACATTCCATGCTCATGGATAGGAAGAATAAATATAGTTAAGATGTCATTACTACCCAAAGCACTCTACACATTCAATGCAATTCCAATCAAAATTGCGCCAGCATACTTCTCAAAACTAGAACAAACTATCCAAAAATTTGTATGGAACCACAAAAGACCCCGAATAGACAAAGTAATCCTGAAAAATAAAACCAAAACGGGAGGGATCAGCATCCCAGACTTTAGCCTCTACTACAAAGCTGTCATCAAGACAGTATGGTATTGGCACAAAAACAGACACATAGACCAGTGGACCAGAATTGAGAACTCAGAAGTGGACCCAAAAGTATACAGCCAACTAATCTTTGACAAAGCAGGAAAGAATATCCGATGGAAAAAAGACAGCCTTTTTAACAGATGGTGTTGGGAGAACTGGACAGCAACATGCAGAAGAATGAAACTAGATCATTTTCTCACACCATGCACAAAAATAAACTCAAAGTGGATAAAGGACCTGAACATGAGACAGGAAACTATCAACAGCCTAGAGGAGAAAGCAGGAAACAACCTCCTTGACCTCCACCGCAGCAACTTCTTACTTGACACATCCCCAAAAGCAAGGGAATCAAGAGCAAAATAAATGATTGGGACCTCATCAAGATTAAAAGCTTCTGCACAGCAAAGGAAACAACCCACAAAACTAATAAGCAACCGACGGAATGGGAAAAGATAGTTGCAAATGACATATCAGATAAAGGGTTAATATCCAGAATCTATAAGGAACTCACCAAACTCCACACCGGAAAAAAAAACAACCCAGTGAAGAAATGGGCAGAAGATATGAACAGACACCTCTCCAAAGAGGACATCCAGATGGCCAACAGACACATGAAACGATGCTCAGCATCGCTCATCAGGGAAATACAAATCAAAACCACACTGAGATACCACCTCACGCCAGTCAGAGTGGCTAAAATGAGCAAAACAGAGAACTCTAGATGCTGGCGAGGATGTGGAGAAAAGGGCACCCTCCTACACTGTTGGTGGGAATGTAAACTGGTACAGCCCCTCTGGAAAACAGTGTGGAGGTTCCTCAGGAAACTAATAGAACTCCCCTATGACCCAGCAATAGCACTGCTAGGAATTTACCCAAGGGATACAGAAATGCTGAGGCATAGGAGCACATGTACCCAATGTTTATAGCAGCACTCTCAGCAATAGCTAAAACATGGAAAGAGCCTAAGTGTCCATCAACAGATGAATGGATCAAGAAGATGTGGTTTATCTATACCATGGAATACTACATGGCAGTGAGAAACAATGAAATCTGGCCATGTGTAGCAACATGGATGGACCTTGAGGGTGTTATGCTGAGCGAAATAAGTCAGGCAGAGAAGGACAAATATCATATGTGTGCATGTATAGGAGGATTAGGAGGAACTTAACGGAGGACCAAGGGGGAGAAGAAGGGCGGAAATGGTGGGGGAAAGGGAGAGAGGCAAACCATGAGAGACTCCTGAATGCTGACAAAAACTGAAGACTGATGGATGTGGGGGGGAGGGGGAAATGGGCGTGGAGGAGGGCACTAGTGGGGAGGAGCACTGGGTGTTATGTGGAAACTAATTTGACAATAAACTATTAGTAAAAAAATAAAAATAAAAATAAATTGCATTTTACCTCCTAATTCATGTATTCAACAAATATTTATACCATACTTATCATTTGTTCTTTTGGAAAAGCTGTCTCACACATTTCTATCACTGTTCATAGTTTACAGGTCCTTTCCAACACTCCAATGTATCCTCATAAACTATTTTTTTCCAAGAGGCTGCTCAGAATTCCTAGCGGTCTCCTGCCCTTTCCTTGGGCTTTTTCAACATGGCTGCCTACATGATCAAGCCATCAAGGAGAATCTCTCATCCTACTTGGCTAAGACAGAATTGTTCCTAATGTAACAGAAAGACAGAGGCCCAGCCCATCACCTTTGCATATTGTATTGGTTAGAATAAAGTCACAGGTCCCCCCCACACTCAAGAGGGAGAATTATCCAAAGACATGGACACCAGGAGGCGGGGATTTATCTCTCTACCACAGCACACCATGTGACCCCTCAAAATTCACATCCCTCCTACTAGCAAAATACGTTCACACACACTCCCAAAAATCTCAAGAGTCTCATCTAATGTAACATTAGCTCATAGAAAAATCTCTTCATCTAAATGAGGCCGAAGTCCAAATGCAGCTCTTGGGTATCATCTGTCTAAGTACAGCTCCTGGGGCAAACTTCCTCTCCATTTGTCAAGCTGTGAAGCAAGCGAACTTCCCCTAACACCTCTATATTATAGTGTTAGATTGGACATGACCAGCAAAACACAGGATACTTGCTAGAGACATTCCTAGGGTCCAGAGGAGGAAGAAATGAAAGGTAGAAAGGACTCACTGAAATCCACCTGGGCAAACCTTAGGATTTCCTTGATTAGATTTAAGGCCTGGAAATAATTCTCAACAGTGACCCCTGGGATTTTGATTCTGTCCTCATAGTCATCTCTCTTCCTTCACAAAATGTAACACATGTATCCAGATGAGTAGCTTTATAAACCTGCTTCCTGCCAATAAAGTTTTAGGGGTCCGATCTCTTCTTTTTATTCTGTATTCTGTCCCTTTCCTTCCAAACTGGTAGTGTTGATTTCAACAAAGTTTACTCCTTTAGAAAATAGAACACCCACAGATCCCTTCCAGATAATGTGTACCTGTGGCCCCTGCTCTATGGCTGAGGGACCATTCTCATAAGCTTCCCAGAAGCCCAATTGTTTGGCTGGAAGCTATATCCAAACCTCTTGAAAAACCTCCTTGTGTGACTGAATACTTCCGCCTTTCAATATTTCTGAGATTTAGATGAAAGGTTGTGTGATCACACTATCAGGGTTTTTTCCCCTAATTTTAAGTTTACCATCTTTTTCCATTTGAAGAGATTGAGAATTTTCAGATTCATCCAGTCCTGGTTCCTTTTTGTTGAATAATTCTTTCCTCCATTTAGTCTCTTCTTTTCATTTCATTAAAAGCAGCCAGAAGATACCCAGTGGCACCTTCATACTTTGCTTTGAAATCTCCCTACCTCTACAACCGAGGTCAGCCTTCCGCATAACTACAGGAGGCCATTTCAAAATGTTTCTACAACTCTTTGACAGGGATTCCCCTCCTCCACTTCCCAATAACATATTCTTTACTTCCTCCTGAGACTACACTAGCAGTATGCTTAAAGCCACATTCTTGTAACCCTTACCATAGGGCAGATAGAGCTGTATCTAGAAATATGTTACCAAATTTCCTTCCCTGATACACACCAGGAAGCCAAGACCATGCACAAAACATTTCATAACTTAAAGCCTGACCTTCTGCACAAACCTGAGAGATATTTCAAAGACTGTTTCTCTCCTCCCTCCATCTATTCCGAACTATTTTACATCCCTCATGTTTCTATATGCAGAAATAGAAATTCCCAGAAACAACTTAGAGAAATTCAGTAGGATTAATTCCAGTGTTTTGCTCCTTTTAGGTAGAGACAGTGGGAGGAAAGTCTATGTACATGGCTAGAAAGATAAAGAATTCCCAGGGAGTGCAGGCTGAGAATTCTTGGAGTTCTTGTATCCTATGAGTTCAGAATATGAGAGTCCATGCAATGACATAGAGACGAGGGTACTAAATATGGTAGTTATAGTTTATGTTTGTTTGTTTGCTGAAACAAAGTGCTCTCATGGCTTCTTCTGAGATCTTCAAACTTAGGAATTTGGCTGGGAAGCCTCCAAAAGCCCCTTAATTCTGATTTTATTTTCTGATTCTCTGATGTGAACAGATAAAATGTAAATGGGTGCTGGTGTTGAAGTATAACTATCAAAATGCTAGTCTTGAAACTGAGGCCAAGCCTTTGATGAAGTTTCAGTAATGTTGGTCCCATTAATATTCCAGCCACCCGGAACCCAGGAAAACGTGAGTGAAAAGTAAGGTCTGAGAATTAGGAGGCCAACATGGGTAATCAGCAGTCAACTTGTATAAGAAATGAGCACCTTCGTGGGCACATCATAAATCACACACCGAAAATCTGTCACACTCAAACTCCAAGTCCCAGGGTTAGATTTTCTAAAATGGCTTACCTCCCAGACTAGTAAGCCCACAGGCAAAACATCTCTTTTGTCCATTCCCTGACATCTTTTATTTACCCTGCTACGTACTATTAGTAATTCTGCTTTTGGGTGTTTTTAGATTTACTTCAGATCAGTTGCATTTCCTTTTTATTTTTTCACTTCAAGTATAAATGTTAGTATGATGATGCTAGAATGTGTCCTCACATCCCCAGTGGTCAGGGTGCTCAGAACCGAGCAGTTTTTGTTACAACTCTTCAATTTCTTCTAAATTTTATTTTGTTTTATTTATTTCTAAAAAAAAAAAAGAGAGAGAGAGACAGCACGAGCAGGGGAGTATCAGAGAGAGAGGGAGTCACCAACTCCGAAACAGGCTCCAGGGTCCAGGCTCTGAGCTGGCAGTCAGCACAAAGCCCGACATGGGGCTTGAATCCACAAACCGTGAGATCATGACCTAAGCGAAAGTCGGACGCTTAACCGACTAAGCCACCAAGGCGCCCCTCCTCAATTTCTTCTAATGTGCCCCCAGATCTGAGAACCACTGGCCTAGAATACTTGAAGGCTGCTGCTCCTCTGTCTGGCCTCCAGGGGGCAATCATGCCCACTAACAACTTTCAGAGGAATGCGAACAGGCTGACACTCTCTGGGACAGGTGAGAGACCTGAACTTAGGACAAAAAAAGAATAAGCTGAAAATTAGAAGCCTAAATACTATTGTGGTGATTGAGGCAGAATCTCTTTAAAATTCTCCTAAACTTTAGGAAACTCTGTGAGCAACTCTTTCCTTCTCCTTCAAGGGCAATTTTCCCAAAGCCTGTCTTAGACCCACTCCCAGACTTGTAAACCTCTCCATTGCAAGAGGCTCTCCACTTCATTATCATTTCGTTGGGTAAGATACACTTTATAACAGTGGTTAACAAGGTTCATCCTTTATAACAAATGCCTCTTGGAGGAATAACTTGGTCAAAGAATTTTTTCCTTGTGTTGAACAGGTGACTCTAATCTTTTTTTTTTTTTTTGCATGTTTTTAAAATATATTTTTAAATACTTTATTGTCAAGTTGGTTTTCATATAACACCCAGTGCTCATCCCCACAAGTGCCCTCCTCCATGCATCACCCTCCTTTCCCTCCCCCCCATTACCATCAGTCCTCAGGTTGTTCTCAGCATTCAAGAGTCTCTCATGGTTTGTCTTCCTCCCTCTTCTCCCCTACTTCCCCCCTTTCACCCCCATGGTTCCTTCTTAATATCCAAATATATGATATATGTGTTTCTCTGCCTGACTTATTTCGCTCACCATAAGACCCTCAAGTTCCATCATGTTGCTACACATGCCAGATTTCATTCTTTCTCATTGCCATGTAGTACTCCATGGTATAGATAAACCACATCTTCTTGATCCATTCATCTGTTGATGGACACTTAGGCTCTTCCCATGTTTTGGCTATTGTTGAGAGTGCTGCTATGAACATTGGGGTACATGTGCTCCTATGCATCAGCATTTCTGTATCCCTTGGGTAAATTCCTAGCAGTGCTATTTCTAGGTCACAGGGGAGTTCTATTGCTGGTTTTTTGAGGAACCTCCACACTGTTTTCCAGAGGGGCTGCACCAGTTTACATTCCCACCGACAGTGTAGGAAGGTGCCCGTTTCACCACATCCTCGCCAGCATCTAGAGTTCTCTGATTTGCTCATTTTAGCTACTCTGACTGGCGTGAGGTGGTATGTCAGTGTGGTTTTGATTTGTATTTCCCTGATGAGGAGTGATGCTGAGCATCGTTTCATGTGTTTGTTGGCCATCTGGATGTCCTCTTTGGATAAATGTCTGTTCATATCTTCTGCCCATTTCTTCACTGGATTGTTTGTTTTTAGGGTGTGGAGTATGGAGAGTTCTTTATAGATTTTGGGTAGTAACCCTGTATCTGATATATCATTTGCAACTATCCTTTCCCCTTCCAGCAGTTACCTATTAGATTTATGGATTGGTTCCTTTGCCATGCAGAAGCTTTTAATCTTGATGAGGTCCCAATAGTTCATTTTTGCTCTGGATTCCCTTGTTTTTGGGGATTAGTCAACAAAATTTTTAAAAATGCAATGGCTATGAAAAATGATTTTCAAAAAAAATAAGAAACACATAAACAAAAACAATCCAACCTCATCTATAAACAAACGGACATGGAAACAACAAAGGTGCACTAACAGAGCAGAGCAGTATGAGCTGTAAAAATCACATTTCACATACAGTTGAATGACTTGGTGGCATATTTATACACATAATGTCGACACAAAACGATTTTTTATGTGATACCGCTCCTATCAGAGGGTGCATATTTGCATTAAAAATACTGAAAAAATGGAAAAAATGTTAACAGTATTTATCTCTGGGTAATGAGATTATGATTGGATTTCATTATTTACTTATATCTTTTGATTATGTCCTCATTGGACAAGTTTTCTTTCATGAAAAACCATACACAACATGTTATCGATCAGTTAGACAGGAGACGCCTGGAGGAAGAGTACCACACAGACATAAACAGCAGGAAGTGTGACGAAGTGACGTGTGCAGAAGGCCCACTGCCAGCTCTATAGAAGCAAAGCCACAGAACCACCCAGTCCGAGTGACACTGAAACGAGCCAGGCAGGTGGCAGGCAGAACCAGAACCATTTCACCAGCCGAAGGGCCCCCAGGATGCAGTCCAGAGCGCCCGCTCTCCTGTGCACAGTGGTGGCCTTCATCCTCTTTGGTAAGGAGCCCACCACCCCCACAGCCAGGGCCCAAGGGAGGGGGTTTGAGAAAGAAGGTGGAAGAGAACTTGACTGTTCCTTTTCCACTTTGTTTTCTGGGTGAAAACCTGGCTATTTGTGACAGCTCTCTTGGGAGCAATGTTAGGAGCTATGTTATTTTTCCTTCTTTTCTACAGGTTCCACCAATACTCAGAGCGTCATTCAATCAACAAGTTTCATGCATAAACAAGAGGGAGAATCTGTGACCTTGTTCTGCCGTTACACACTCAGCTATAACTACTATGTGTTGAGCTGGTTTCGACAGCTTACCAATGGAACGATGACTGAAATCATTTATATTTATTCTGATACCACGAGCACTCGTAATGGACGATATTCTGTGTCACATGAGAGAGGATACAGACACCTAAAGCTCACCATCACAGGCTTGTTGCCGACAGACTCAGGCGTCTATTTTTGTGCTGTTGGAGAAGCAACACGGTGAGAGGAGTGACAGAGAGAGCCTTATAAAAACCTCCTGGGCTCAGCATGAAACAGCCACCTGTTCCTCGCGCCTAGGAGAAAACTACCCACAGCACAGGAAAAGGGTAGACAGAAGTCATGGTGAGTAGCACGGGTGGGTCTAGGGAGGAAGCTGATGAATGTTCTAGCAACAATCTTCCCACATCTGATATCAAATGAAGAGCTGTGGTTATAAGATCCCATTCTCAAGTGTATTTTCGCCTCAAACTCACATGGCCAATCAAGATATGCATCTGTCTCTTCTGCTGCCCAATATCCATCCCCTCTTTCTGATGACCACACCTGGATTTTCCCTGGATAAACAAGCCACGCCTCCTCCTACCGTATGTTGGGGTTTAATTGAGGCTGACACCAACTTTGGACTTTCTGGCCAATTAACATAACTCATCTCTCTGACCACGGTGATTGTTTCAAGGATGGGTACCTGCCCCAAGTCTACATCCCAAAACTTAACATGAAACTCTTGGGAATACAGTTGGGGATGGAAGAGGTGAGAATATAATCCTACAGCTGCCAGCAGCCCTCCTCCCATCACAAAGGAGGAGCATGATCCTGAAAAGAGAGAGTGAAACTGAGCTCCCTTAACATTGTTTGAGGCCTTGGACCCTGCAGTGATTAGAGATGTACTTGGGATGTTTTCAGTTGTGCTCCTACGCTGTCCGCTGTCTTAGCTTGTGTTCCTCCAGAAGAAGACAAGGATTCAAGTGCAAGTCATTTAGTTGGGAGGTGACCCCAAGATGCATGGCAGTGGCAGTGGGAAGAGTGAAAGGAAGGGATGTCAGCCAGTGAAGACCATGTGTTTTAATGAAATTCCTATCACATACCACCAGCATTTTTCATAGAGCTAGGACAACCAGTTTTTAAAAATGTATGGAAGCAGGGGTTGGGCAAGATGGCGGAGAATTAGGAAGCTCCACGCATTGCACTCGCCCCCATATCTCACACAGAAAAGATCTGAAGCCATAGGAAACCTTAAAGAACCCAAGAGATTGGGAAAGAAAGGATGCAGAATCCACTGAGAAAGCCTTCTAATGTGAGTGTGAACTGGGGAAGATAAAATAGGGCCAGGATCGGAGACTCACAGGGATGGGGGCGATCCCCCTCTGCAGGGAGTGAGAGGGAAAGAGAGAGTCCGAAACTACTCAAGATACGGTCCCTGCCACTGGGAAACAGAAAAACCTCCGCTCAGGACACAGGACCAGGCGCGCCAAATCCCCAGGCGCTAACTTTTCCGGAGCGGCTGTGCGGCGCGCGGCCTCCACTCGTTTGTTCCTTTGTACTCCCTGCGGGGCTGGATTCCTGGAGGAACCGTGCACGTACGTCCACACTCCAAGCTGGCTGGAACTTTAAAGGGAAGGTGAAGGGCTTAAAATTGGGAGATTTGCCCGTGAGTTCGTGTTTCGTGTGACGAGACACAGAGGGACCTGGCTTCCCTCTCTCCAGCGGGCCCAGCGCGCCCCGTGGGCTGACCCCCGCCCATGCTCGCCAACCCGACCTGGAGGAATGGGAGCAGCGGCTTCTGGCTCCATCCCCTCCACCCACCAGGCCTCTGGCAAGAGGCTTGGAATTGCCCTGAGGGGATTGCCTGCGAGGTTGGGTCTACCGCAATTTCAGTCTGTCTCGCAGACTGCACTTGCAAATTAGCCTGGCCTGGGTTAAAGAGCGGAACCCACCAGGCACGGGACGTTTACACACCCAAAACAGCGAGGTGCACCGCTTGGTTCAAGAAGGGACTGGTGCACCGCCACCCTCCTCCCCACAACTGCTAAGGCAGAACTCCTGCCTGTCGCTTTGGATCACACCACGCCCATCCCTGCTAGAAAGCTGCCCTCCTCCTTTTCTCCCCCCCCCCCCTTTTTCCTGGAACACTGACCTGATTAACTCTGGTCACCAGCTGGCTTAAACAGTCACATTTAGTCCATTCTGTAGATGTAAATTCTACACCTACTGACCTTTTCATCTCTGTCTCTCAGGAGTAATTAGACTATATAGTTTCTCTGGATAATACCAGCGTCCTTCTCTCACCTATCCAACCATATTCCACCCTTTAGCTCTTTGAAAAAAGCTTCTTCTCCCTTCTGCCTGTTCATTCTGTTTCCAATTTTGCCTCATCCCCACCCTGTCTTCTCTCTCTTTCTCTATGTTCTGCAACCAGCACTGCATACACCGGCTATTCAGCTGTAGCTGGGAGATCCGGTTATATGCTTTAAGTCATTCTTTGTCCATCGGTTTTCTTCTTTTTTCCTTTTCTTTTCTTCTTTTTGATCCTTTTATGTATTTTTTTATTCTCTATTATTCGCCCTCTCTCCTCCGTCTTTTCTCTTAACTTTTTCGTTTTCCCTCTCGGTTTGCATGTTAGTTGGATTTCTCTGTGTGTTTGGGTGCTCCTGCTCCCTGTGTGTTTGTCTGTCTGTTTTCTTCTCCAGGGCTACCTCAAGAAACAAGCCGGAGTACTCAAGGTGGAGAGTCCCAAATATCACTATGAGTACGAAAATAAAATAACCAAGGTCTCAACAAGAGAGACCAAGAGATATCAATCAAAAAACACTATCTGAAAGGATAGGCCCTGGACAGTCAAAGAGTCTTCTTGGATACAGCAGCGCTCACAGGTGCAGAGAGCGTAACAAGTCTTTAAAACTAACAGGAGCCACAAAGCTAACTAAAATGACGAAACAAAAGAGCTCTCCTCCAAAGAAACTCCAAGAAGAATTGACAGCTAATGAACTGCTCAAAACAGATATAAGAAGCATAACTGAACAAGATTGCAGAATAATAATCATAAAATTAATAGCTGGGCTTCAAAAAAGCATAGGGGACATCAAAGAAACTATGGCTACAGACAAAATGGAAAATAAAAATAGGCATGAAGAATTTAAAAATGTGATAAATGAGATACATAATAAATTAGAGGCCTCCAATGCATGGATTGAAGAGGCAGAAAGGAGTATAAGTTATTTATTTTTTAAAAAAATTTTTAAATAATGTTTTATTTATTTCTAGGATAGAGAGAGAGAGAGAGCATGAGCAGGGGAGGGTCGGAGAGAGAGGGAGTCACAGACTCTGAAACAGGCTCCAGGCTCTGAGCTAGCTGTCAGCACAGAGCCCAACGTGGGGCTCGAACCCATGAACCGCGAGATCATGACCTAAGCGAAAGTCGGACGCTTAACCGACTAAGCCACCCAGGCGCCCCAGAAAGGAGAATAAGTGATTTAGAATACACTATTATAGAAAAACAAGAAGCTGACAAAAAAAGAGACAAACTGATCCGGGAACATGAAAAGAAGAGTTCAGAGCTCAGCGATACGGTCAAATGTAACAATATCCGTATCATAGGAATCCCAGAAGAGGAAGAGAGAAGGAAAGGTGCTGAAGGAGTCCTGGAACAAATTATAGCAGAGAACTTCCCCAACCTGGGGAAGGAAGTAAACGTTGAAATACAAGAGGCTCAGAGGACCCCCCCTTCGGATGTAATTTGAATCGATCTTTGGCATGGCATATCATAGTAAAAATGGCAAAATACAAGGATGAAGAGAATTTTGAAAGCAGCTAGGGAGAAAAGGGCCCTAGCATACAAAGGGAAACCTATCAGAGTGGTGACAGACCTATCTACTGAAACGTGGCAGGCCAGAAAGGAATGGCAGGAGATCTTCAATGTGATGAACAGTAAAAATATGCAGCCAAGAATCCTCTATCTAGCAAGCCTGTCATTCAAAATAGAAGGAGAGATTAAAACCTTTCCAAATAAACAGAAATTGAAAGAATTTGTCACCACTAAGCCAGTCCTACAAGAAATCCTGAGAGGAACGCTCTGAAGATAATGTTGCAAGAAACAACGATACCAGAGACACCACCACAAACATGAATCCCACAAAGGATACAAAGGCTCTAAACCCACATATTTCAATAATAACACTGAATGTAAATGGGCTGAATACTCCAATCAAAAGACATAGGGTAGCAGAATGGATAAAAAAGCAAAATCCATCTATATGCTGTCTACAAGAAACTCATTTCAGACTGGAAGATACCTTCAGATTAAAAGTAAGGGGATGGGGAAATATATAACATGCTATGGGAAATCAAAAGAAAGCCGGAGTAGCGATACTTATATCAGACAAACTGGACTTTAAATTAAAGACAATCACAAGAGATGAAGAAGGGCACTACATAATAATTACAGGGTCCATCCATCAGGAAGAACTAACAATCATAAATGTCTATGCACCGAATATGGGAGCACCTAAATATCTAAAAAAATCACAAACAGAAACAAGCTTCTAGATAAGAATGTGCTAATAGCAGGGGACTTTAATACTCCGCTTACAACAATGGATAGGTCAACCAGACAGAAAATCACTAAAGAAATAATGGACTTGAAAGACACATTGGACCAGATGGATCTGACGGATATATTTAGAACTTTACATCCTGAGGCCAGGGAATTTACTTTCTTCTCAAGTGCGTATGGGACATTCTCCAAGATAGATCACATACTGGGACATAGGCAGCCCTCAATAAATATAAAAGAATTGAGATCATACCATGCACACTCTCAGATCATAATGCTTTGAAATCTGAAATCAATCACAGGAAGAAGTCTGGAAAATCTCCAAAAACATGGAGGTTAAAGACCACCCTACTAAAGAATGAATGGGCCAATCAGGCAATTAGAGATGAAATTTTAAAAAATATGGAAACAAATGAAAATGAAAACACAACAAACCAAAATCTATGGGATGTGGCAAAGGCAGTCCTAAGAGAAAAGTACATTGCACTCCAGGCCTATTTCAAGAAATTGGAAAAAACTCAAGTCCAAAATCTAACAGCTCACCTAAAGGAACTAAAGGCAGAGCAACAAGAATGCCCTAAACCCAGTAGAAGAAGAGAAACAGTAAAAATTAGAGGAGAAATAAACAACATAGAAACCAAAGAAACAATTGAACAGATCAATGAAACCAAGAGTTGGTTCTTTGAAAAAATAAACAAAATTGACAAGCGTCTAGCCAAACTACTACTGCTATGAATTGTCACATGAATGATAGACACACCAAACAGACATGTGAAGCCCGAGAGTCATTAATTAATTATTCATGCCTTCATTTGATACACATATATTAAGTATCCCATGTACAAGGCACTGGGACAGTTGCTGGGATACAAATACACAAAAAAGATGAGCTATGATTATTTCCTACACGTTCACCATCCACTTGGCAAGTTAGGCTTGTAAATTAAAATTTTCAACACTATCCAGTCTGTGATATTATGGGATTACTGTTGTCAGTTCTCCTCTCTTTCCTACTTTAAATGCTGCTGTTTTCCTGGCTCCAACCTTAGTCTAATTCTTTGTCCACACCTGGATTGCAGCTAATACCTGTATGCTAATGACTATGCCTTTAACCTTGATTTTGCTCAAGACCCATGTAAACATTCACATCCTTTTGGTCAGATGACCCTTGAGCAATATAAAATGGATAAGCCTAAAACCATAATCTTATCACCTCCCTTACTCCAAGCTCTCTGCCTCTATATTTCTTGTCATTTTTTTTTAAACATTTATTCATTTTGAGAGACAGAGAGTGATAGACCATGAGCAGGGGAGGGGCAGACAGAGAGGGAGACAGAGGATCAGAAACAAATTCTACGCTCTGAGCTGTCAGCACAACCCAAAACGGGGTTTGAACGCACAAACCATGAGATCATGACCTGAGCCGAAGTTGGACATTTAGTCGACTGAGCCACCCAGATGCCCCAGTATTTCTTTTCTTAGTTAATGATACTGTGTGTGTCACAGCTCTGCATAAAAGGCAGATTTAGGAATTTTACTTCACTTTTCACAATATTTTAGACTTAGCCTGGCACAAACTCACAAATGATTCATCTTGAGCTACCAATTCAATGTCATCTCCTGATGCATCTTTCACCACTGTTGACCTAGAAATACCAAAATACTAAATTCAGGAAATATTATGAGTTAACACATCTCTTGTCTCCATCCCTCCCTCTACCCTTCCCTTTGTTTGGAGTTTCCAACCTCATCACCACCCCCTCCTCATGGTCCTCTGACTTCTTCTCTCTGAAGCCTTCCTTGATCTTCGAAGCAAATTTAAGGTCTCCCTCTTCTGGTTCCCTTTGAAATTTGTACTAATCTATAATTATAGCACTTATATCCTCATATACTTTTATATTTATTGCCTGCTTCCTCTAGGAAACTCAATTTCTTTAGACCAAGGATTATGTCTCTTTCACCTCAAATACCCAAATCACAGATCATGACAAATAGAAGATTTTCAGTATTTCCCATCTTCCTTCACTTTTCCTACTCTAATGGGGTCACTCTTAGAACAGTTCCTTGAGTGCCCCAAGCAGGCTTCCTCCTCTGGGTGATTTTACTAGAATATTCTTGCATCCAATACTTCCCTTCATCCCATCATTTCATCACTGCTAAATGCCACCTCATCAGAGCCTTCTTTCCTTCAATCCTTTATAGCTAGTACTCATCCAACCCATTCCTCTTTCCCCTTATCCTGTCTCACATTTTTTATGGCAATCATTATTAGCAAACATCATATTATATATTTGTTGGCATATATTTTTACCTCTATCTACACCAGAATATACACATCAAAAAGCCTAGGACTTCGTCTGAATTATTTAACAAATGAATAAAGATCGGATGCATGTAGAAAGAAATAAATAATCTTATTTATCACCTACATATGACATTGTCTCTCTTCTATTTCCCCTTCATCTAAAATGAATCCCCTTCATTTTATTCTCATCAAGCCGTATACCTAGGACAAAAGAAGGATTAAGACACAAAAGTCCAAGAATTGTCAAGTAAAATAAGACTCAGTAAGCAATAATATTATAACTGGAAAAGGGGCAATGGTTGAGCTAACCATTTATTAAATTTGTTTTGAAAATGCATTTTACCTTCTAATTCATGTATTCAACAAATATTTATACCATACTTATCATTTGTTCTTTTGGAAAAGCTGTCTCACACATTTCTATCACTGTTCATAGTTTACAGGTCCTTTCCAACACTCCAATGTATCCTCATAAACTATTTTTTTCCTAGAGGCTGCTCAGAATTCCTAGCGGTCTCCTGCCCTTTCTTTGGGCTTTTTCAACATGGCTGCCTACATGATCCAGCCATCAAGGAGAATCTCTCATCCTACTTGGCTAAGACAGAATTGTTCCTATTGTAACAGAAAGACAGAGGCCCAGCCCATCACCTTTGCATATGTATTGGTTAGAATAAAGTCACAGGTCCCTCCTACACTCAAGAGGGAGGATTATCCAAAGACATGGACACCAGGAGGCGGGGATTTATCTCTCCACCACAGCACACCATCTGACCCCTCAAAATTCATATCCTTCCTACTAGCAAAATTCGTTCACACACATTCCCAAAAATCTCAAGAGTCTCATCTAATGTAACATTAGCTCATAGAAAAATCTCTTCATCTAAAAGCCGAAGTCCAAATGCAGCTCCTGGATATCATCTGTCTAAGTACAGCTAATGGGGCAAAATTCCTCTCCATTTGTCAAGCTGTGAAAAAGCAACCTGCCCCTTAAACATCTAGATTATAGTGTTAGATTGGACATGACCAGCAAAACACAGGATAATTGCTAGAGACACTTTGGGTCCAGAGGAGGGGGAAATGAAAGGTAGAAAGGACTCACTGAAATCCACCTGGGCAAACCTTAGGATTTCCTTGATTAGATTTAAGGCCTGGAAATAATTCTCAACAGTGACCCCTGGGATTTTGATTCTGTCCTCATAGTCATCTCTCTTCCTTCACAAAATGTAACACATGTATCCAGATGAGTAGCTTTATAAACTTGCTTCCTGCCAATAAAGTTTTAGGGGTTTGACCTCCTCCTTTTATTTTGTATTCTGTTCCTTTCCTTCCAAACTGGTAGTGTTGATTTCAACAAAGTTTACTCCTTTAGAAAATAGAACACCCACAGATCCCTTCCAGATAATGTGTACCTGTGGCCCCTGCTCTATGGCTGAGAGACCATTCTCATAAGCTTCCCAGAAGCCCAATTGTTTGGGTGGAAGCTATATCCAAACCTCTTGAAAAACCTCCTTGTGTGACTGAATACTTCTGCCGTTCAATATTTCTGAGATTTTGATGAAAGGTTGTGTGATCACACTATCAGGGTTTTTTCCCCTAATTTTAAGTTTACCATCTTTTTCCATGTAAGAGATTGAGAATTTTCAGATTCATCCAGTCCTGGTTCCTTTTTGTTGAATAATTCTTTCCTCCATTTATGTCTCTTCTTTTCATTTCATTAAAAGCAGCCAGAAGATACCCAGTGGCACCTTCATACTTTGCTTTGAAATCTCCCTACCTCTACAACCGAGGTCAGCCTTCCGCATAACTACAGGAGGCCATTTCAAAATGTTTCTACAACTCCTTGACAGGGATTCCCCTCCTCCACTTCCCAATAACATATCTTTACTTCCTCCTAAGATTTCACTAGCAGTATGCTTAAAGCCACATTCTTGTAACCCTTACCATAGGGCAGATAGAACTGTATCTAGAAATATGTTACCAAATTTCCCTCCCTATACAGATCAGGAAGCCAAGACCATGCAGAAAGTCATTTCATAACTTAAAGTCTGACCCTCAGGCACAAATCTGAGAGATATTTCAAAGACTGTTTCCTCCCTCCATCTATTCCCAACTATTTTACATCTCCCATGTTTCTATATGCAGAAATAGAAACTGCCAGAAACAACTTAGAGAAATTCAGTAGGATTAATTCCAGTGTTTTGCTCCTTTTAGGAAGAGACAGTGGGAGGAAAGTCTATGTACATGGCTAGAAATATAAAGAAATCCCAGGGAGTGCAGGCTGAGAATTCTTGGAGTTCTTGTATCCTATGAGTTCAGAGTATGAGAGTCCATGCAATGACATAGAGACGAGGGTACTAAATATGGTAGTTATAGTTTATGTTTGTTTGTTTGCTGAAACAAAGTATTCTCATGGCTTCTTCTGAGATCTTCAAACTTAGGAATTTGGCTGGGAAGCCTCCAAAAGCCCCTTAATTCTGATTTTATTTTCTGATTCTCTGATGTGAACAGATAAAATGTAAATGGGTGCTGGTGTTGAAGTATAACTATCAAAATGCTAGTCTTGAAACTGAGGCCAAGCCTTTGATGAAGTTTCAGTAATGTTGGTCCCATTAATATTCCAGCCACCCAGAATCCAGGAAAAGCTGAGTGAAAAGTAAGGTCTGAGAATTAGGAGGCCAACATGGGTAATCAGCAGTCAACTTATATAAGAAATGAGCACCTTCGTGGGCACATCATAAATCACACACCGAAAATCTATCACACTCAAACTCCAAGCCCCAGGGTTAGATTTTCTAAAGTGGTTTACCTCCCAGACTAGTAAGCCCACAGGCAAAACATCTCTTTTGTCCATTCCCTGACATCTTTTATTTACCCTGCTACTTACTATTAGTAATTCTGCTTTTGGTTATGTTTAGATTTACTTCAGATCAGTTGCTTTCATTTCCTTTTTATTTTTTCACTCAAGTATTAACTTTAATATGGTGATGCTAGAATGTATCCTCACATTCCCAGTGGTCAGGGTGCTCAGAACCGCGCAGTGTTGTTACAACTCCTCAATTTCTTCTAATGTGCCCCCAGATCTGAGAACCACTGGCCTAGAATACTTGAAGGCTGCTGTTCCTCTGTCTGGCCTCCAGGGGGCAATCATGCCCACTATCAACTTTCATAGGAATGTGAACAAGCTGACACTCTCTGGGATAGGTGAGGGACCTGAACTTAGGACAAAAAAGAATAAGCTGAAAATTAGAAGCCTAAATACTATTGAGGTGATTGAGGCAGAATCTCTTTAAAATTCTCCTAAACTTTAGGAGCGTCTGTGAGCAACTCTTTCCTTCTCCTGCAAGGGCAATTTTCTCAAAGCCTATCTTAGACCCACTCCCAGGCTTGTAAAATTCTCTGTTGCAAAAGGCTCCCCATTTCATTATTATTTTTTTGGGTAAGATACACTTTATAACAGTGGTTATCAAGGTTCATCCTTTATAACAAATGCCTCTTGAAGGAATAACTTGGTCAAAGAATTTCTTCCTTGTGTTGAGCAGGTCACCCTAATCTTTACAAGTACCCACTGGTACTGACGTCATGTTTGATTCTTCTAAAATGACAAGTGCAGCAGCCAGCGTCTCAATGTTTTCTAGAAATGTTCTCAGAAACAGCCTGGGAAGATGCCACAAGATTTTGTAGTTTATATGTAAAGTGACATCAGAGTGTTGGTGAGTTGAGGGGTTGGGAGGGCCCAAGCACATGATTAGTTCAAGGAGCTCAGGAACTGTGAAAATCAACATTCAGCTGCCCACCTATCTGATTAAGAATCAGCAGTGGACTCTGGGACAATGATCTTTCATGAACAAACTTTTCTAATCTCCTTTGGAAAGAAGATATTATGACAAAGAAATTAGAGAAATATTATACTAATTTTTTTAAAGGCAATGGTTTCTAAATTAAAAAAATAATAAATACTAATATGTAAACAATCTAGCCTCATCAACAAACAAATGCACATGAAAACAACAAAGGTGCACTTACACAGCAGAGCAGTATGAAGCTGTAAAAATCACATTTCACATACAGTTGAATGACTTGGTGGCATATTTATACACATAATGTCAACACAAAAGCGATTTTTTTTGATATCACTCCCATTAGAGTGTACATATTTGCATTAAAAATACTGAAAGAAATGCAAAAAAATGTTAACAGCATTTATCTCTGGGTAATGAGATTATGGTTGGATTTCATTATTTACTTATCTCTTTTGGTTATGTCCACATTGAACAAGTTTTCTTTCATGAAAAACCATACACGACATGTTATCGATCAGTCAGACAAGGGAGTCCTGGAGGAAGAGGTAGGACGCAGACACAGACAGCAGGAAGTGTGACGAAGTGACGTGTGCAGAAGGCCCAATGCCAGCTCTATAGAAGGAAGGCCACAGAGCCACCAGCACCAGTGATACTGCAACGGGCCTGGCAGGTGGCAGACAGAACCAGAGCCATTTCACCAGCGGAAGGGCCCCCAGGATGCAGTCCGGAGCGCCCACTCTCCTGTGCACAGTGGTGGCCTTCATCCTCTTTGGTAAGGAGCCCACCACCCCCACAGCCAGGGCCCGAGGGTGGGGGTTTGGGAAAGAAGTTAGAAGAGAACTTGACTGTGCCTTTTCCACTTTGTTTTCTGGGTGAAAACCTGGCTATTTGTGACAGCCTTCTAGGGAGCAATGTTAGCAGGTAAGTTATTTTTTCCTTCTTTTCTACAGGTTCCACCGATACTCAGAGCGTCATTCAATCTCCAAGTTCAGAGCATAGACCAGAGGGCGAATCTGTGAGCTTGCACTGTCGTTTCACAGTCAGCTTTGATCACTACGTGATGAGCTGGTTTCAACAGCTTTCCAATAGAAAGATGACTGAAATCATTAATATTCATTCTAGTAGCACAAAAACTGAGAAAGGATGTTATTTTGTGTCACATCAGAAAGGAAACAAAGCCCTAAGTCTCACCATCACAGGCTTGATGCCTATAGACTCAGGCATCTATTTCTGTGCTGTTAGAGAAACTCCACGGTAGGAGGAGTGACAGGGAGAGCCTTACAAAAACCCCCTGGGTTCAGCATTAAACAACATTAAACACCCACCTGCCCCAGGAGTTTAGGAGAAAACAACCCACAGGAAGGAAAAAGTAGACAGAAGGCAGGGTGGATGGCACTGGTGAGTCTAGAGTGGAAGCTGCTGAATGTTCTAGCAACAATCTTCCCACGTCTGGTTCAAAGAAACAGCTGTGATTATAAGATCCCAGCCTCAACAGTATTTTCACCTCAAAATCTGGTGCCTAAGGCTGATCACATTGCATTGGGCTCCACACAGAGCATGGAGCTTGCTTGGGATTCATTCTCTCTCTTTCTCTCTCTCTCTCTCTCTCTCTCTCCCTTCCTTGGCCCCTCTCCCCTGGTCATGGCCCCCCCCAATATAATAAAATTTAAATTTACAAGATGTTTTAAAAAATAAGAAAAATCTGAGAAATTGTCATATCCAAGAGGAGCCTAAGGACACCAGAAAACTCAATGTAATGTGGTCTCCGAGCAGGAATCTGCAGGAGATAAAGACATTTGGTAAAATCAAAGCAAATCTACTAAGTATGAACTTTAGTCAATAATAATATAACAAAATTGGCTCTTTAATTGTGGCAAATATTACTATTCTGAGATGTTAATAGTAAGAAAACTGGGTGTGCAGAATATGGAAAGTATGTGTACTATCATCACAACTCTTCTGTAAATCTAAAACTGTTCTAAAATTAAACATTTATTAAAAATACTTACAAAACTGTAGGTTTCATATGACCTGCATTTTGTTTAGGGAGGATTACAATTTAAATATAGTCATATCACTATTTATACATCAAAAGGAGTCTTGAACTGTGCTGTCCATACATAGCCACTAGTTACATGTGACTCTTGAACACTTCGATTGTGATGATTCCAAATTAAAATGTGCTATGAGTGTAAAATATACACCAAGTAGCAAAGACTTATATAAAGAAAAGAATGTAAACAATCTCATTAATATTTTTATTGATTAATGTTGAATTGATATTTTGGGTTTATCAAGTTAAATAAAATATATTTTTAAAATTAATTTTATATATTTATTTATAGTCTCTTTTCATGTGGCTACTAAAAATTTAAATTACTTTTCTGGCTCACATTGTATTTCTATTGATTGCAATGGTCTAAAAGGATAGACATGAAATGTTAATAATAGTTACTCCTGGTAGTGGAATTTAGGATAATTGTTTTAGCTTTCCTTTTTTTTTAATTTATTTCTAGGAGAGAGAGAGAGAGAGACAACTTGAGCAGGGGAGGGTCAGAGAGAAAGGGAGTCACAGACTCTGAAACAGGCTCCAGGCTCTGAACTGGCTGTCAGCACAGAGCCCGACGCAGGGCTCGAACCCACGAACCGCGAGATCATGACCTAAGCGAAAGTCGGATGCTCAATCGACTAAGCCACCCAGGTGCCCCTTAACTTTCCTTTTTATAATTTTTCTTCAATAAATGTGTGCTCCTTGTACAATAAAAAATCTAATAAAAATAAAAAGACACATAGAACTATTGTTATGAAATGTCACACTAAAAGATAGAAGCACCAAGCAGAAATGTCAAGCCAGAGAGTCCTTCATTAATTAATTACTCATTCATTGATTTGAATACACATATATTAAGTATCCCATGTACAAAGTACCAGGACAGTTGCTGGGATAAAGATACACAAAAAAAGGTGAGCTATAATTATTTCCTACAAGCTCATGGTTACTTAACAAGTTAGGCTTGTAAATAAAATTTTTGAATACTATAAGATCAGTGAGACTACAGGATTCCTATAGTCAATTTTCCTCTATTTCCTACCTTAAAAGGTGCTTTTTTTTTTTCTGGTCAAACCTTAGTCTAATTCTCTGTCCACACTTGGATTGCAACTAATACCTGTGTGCTAATGACTATGCCTCTAACCTTGAATTTGCTCCAGACCTATGTATGCAGCCCACATCCTTTTGGTCAGATGACCCTTGCGCAATATGAAATGTATAAGCCTAAAACCCATAATCTTTTCACCTCCAAGCTCTTCTGCTTCTGTACTTACTGTCTTAGTTAATGATACTGTCTTATCTCACAGTTCTGTGTAAAAGGAAGATTTATTTATTTTACTTCACTTTTCACAATTTTTTAGACTTAGCCTGGCATAAGTCCACATACGATCCACCCTTAGCTACCAATTCAACCTCCTCTCCTGACACATCTCTCATCAATATTGACCTAGAGATACCAAAATACTAAATTCAAGAAATACCATAAGTTAATACATCTCTTGTCTCATCCTTCCCTCTACTCTTTCCTTTGTTTGGAGTTTCCAACCTCATCACCACCCCCTCCTCATGGTCCTCTGACTTCTCCTCTCTGAAGCTTAATTTAAAGTCTAGGCAAATTTAAGGTCTCTATTCTCTGGCTCCCTTTGAAATGTGTACATACTTCCAAAATAGCACTTATCTCCTTATACATTTTTATATTTATTGCATGTTTCCTCTAGGATACTTAATTTCTTGAGAGCAAGGATATCTCTTTCACCTCGCTATCCCCAACATTACACAGGACATGGCAAGTAAAAGACTGTCAAGTTTACTGAATATTTCCCATCTTCCTTCACCTTTCCTACTCTACTGGGGTCACTCTTACCCCCTAGAATAATTCCTTGAGTGCCCCAAGCAGGCTTCCACCCCTGAGTTTTTTCACTTGAATATTGTTGCTTCAAATGTTTCCCTTCAGCCCATCATTCAGATCACTGCTCTAATGTCACCTCCTCAGAGACATTTTTCCTTCAGCCGTATATAGCTAGTGCTCACCCAACCCATCCCTCTTTCCCCTTACCCTGTCTCACATTTTTTCATGTCAATCATCATTAGCAGACATCATATTATGTACATGTTGGCATATATTTTTATCTGTCTCTCCACCAGAATATAAGCATCAAGAAGCCTAGGACTTCGTCTGAATTATTCAACAAATGAATAAATATCTGTTGTGGTATAAAGAAATAAATGTTATTCATCATCTACACATGACAATGTCTCTCTTCCATTTCCCCTTCATTTGCTTTATCAAGCCATATATCTAGGACAAAAAAAGGATTAAGACACAAAACTCTAAGAATTGTCAAGTATAATAAGGCTGAGTAAGCAATAATATTATAGCCTGAAAAGGGGCAATGGTTCAGCTAACCATTTATTAAATTTGTTTCAAGAATGCATTTTACCTTCTAATTCATTTGTTCAACAAATATTTATACCACATCTATCATTTGTTCTTTTTGGAAAGTTAAAAGCAGCCTCATACACTTGTATCGCTGTTCATAGTTTACAGGGTCCTTTCTGACACTCCAATGAATCCTCATAAACAATTTTTGGAGGTAAGCAGGTCTTATGAGGAATGAGTTGGTTACCAGATTAAGAATCACTGGGTTGTAAAAATTTTCAGCTAGGAAAGTATTCCATCATTTTATTGTTGATCCAACTATGTACAGAAGGCCATTATCAATCTATTTATTTCACCTCAGAGAGCTGTAATACACACATTGTCCATCAGTACTAGTACATTAATTCTCACTTCTGGGACTCCCAGCTTGCTCTCAGCTTCAGTGTTAATATGAATATTTCACAGTAGAATGTACAAACTTTGAGGATAGGTGCCATGCCTCCTCTGTTTCTTCTACTTACTCTAAGGCTCTCACATGCTATGTACTGCCCATAAATATTTGTTAGTAAAGAGATGGCTATTAAGGTAAGAATCTATCTATTCAGGAAATTTTCAAGGTAACTGTGGTAGCTGGTCTCCAAAGATGGTCTTCCAATGAACTATGCCTCTCAGTATTCAGACTCTTGTGTGGTCCCCTCCCCTTGAAATCTGGACTCAACTCTAAGTACAATGTGGGAGAAATGATGTTATGTGATTTCTGAGGCTCTGTCAGGAGAAGCTTTCAGTTTTTGTTTTGATTTCTTGGAATACTCACTCTGGGGGAAGGCAGCCATCATGTGAGCTGTTCTGTTACTCTGATACTACCATGCTGTCAGGAAGCCAAATGAGAGAAAGATGGCTAGTCAGCCCTCAGCAATTTCAGAACAGCACCCTCCTCCCAAGCTCTACCATGTAAGCAAAGAAGCTGTAGAGATGTCATACCCAACTGTGCCATCATATGACATCAGTCCAGCCAACAACTGACCATGAACAGATGAGAGAATTAATACTAACTTCTCATCCTTAAGGTTCTGTTCCTTCAAATCAGTTCCAGGGCCAATAACTGTTATCACTTAGGGGTCAGCCAGGTTAGCAAAACCCCTGTAACTCCAAGATGGAATCGGTTACGATTCTGTAGCTACCTCTTTTGTGGACCCAAGGCCAAGCATCTGGTGACGGGCCTGGGGTCGCTGTTGGTCAGGGGAGCCAAGAGTCAGAAAGATGAGCCGGACATAGAATGTAGGAGAACAAAGACAACATGGGACCTGCCTAGTAACCTCTGTACCCGACCACAGTGACCTTAGAAGAATTGTAACTCTCACTTCTGTCTAACAGATCACATGCTATTTCATCTTTTCACCATCTTTACTGCAGAACTACACGTAGAAGGGGATTCTGGGAAACACAACTGTCTGCTTAGCCAAACTGATCAGCATAGTCCAGCAGTTTTAAAGTGCTTGTCCTTATCCCAGATCTCAGAAGACAGTGAATATGGGCAGAAAGGAAAGTAGAAAAGACCCTAGGGGCTTACTGGTGATCTTGTGACTGCAGCTGGCTTGTACTAACAATTAAAAAATACAAGTTAAACATGTAAATTTTTAAACAAATTTAAAACCAATAAAACTTTAAAGATTTTCATTTAACATTATACATGAAGTTTTGCTAAAACTATATCATCAGTTTTGAATTGAATAGGTGAAAAATATATATGTGGTATTGGATTTTTCTCATAAGCTTGATTTTTCTGATTTTGTGCGTGATTTTCACCATTATTATTTTTCCTTGGTTCAAAAATAAATTCGTATTGAATCGTTAATCCGTTCACTTGACAGTGCAATTAGTTTCTGATCCACCAACAGTGCAATATTGAAAGAAATAGTTTTCACTTTTTTTTTAAATTAAATGTTTATTTATTCTTGAGAGAGAGACAGAATGTGAATGGAGGAGGGGCAGAGAGGGAGGGAGACACCGAATCTGAAGCAGCCTCCAGGCTCTTAGCTGTCAGCAGAGCCTGATGCGAGGCTCCAACTCACAAACTGCGAGATCATGACCTGAGCCGAAGTCATACTCAGCTCAGATGACTGAGCCACCCAGGCGCCCCTAGTTTTAATGAAGCATTCTTTACTGAGTAATTACTACTGTACCTATTGCTAATCAACTGTAACCAAATGGCTTACACAAAAGGTGACTTCCACACAGCATAGCCACATGAATGGTGAATACAGTATCGGTCATACATTGAATTTTACATGTTTATGGCATCCAACATGTGGTGATTCCATTTTCTCACAATTGTTTTCTATTCAAATCACCTGACATCATTTGACCTTCATTTAATGCTAATATTATTAAAAAGCAAAGGAGGGCCTTGGAATGTTGTGGCAGTATTTGCTTGTAAGATCATTATTAAGATAAGCCCCAATATGAGTCAGTTGCATTTTATAAGAAATATATATTCTTTACAGTCTTGCATAATTCAGGGTGGGATATTCCCAGTGCGGGAAAATGCGGAATTGATTTACAGAGTCCATATATTTACAAACTTGTAGCACATTTCTGTTTTCATGTTGTTCTTTATTTTCTTAGCACTGTCTATAATATTTAGCAACTGCTCTTCTTTAAATTAATAATAAGACATCAACGCAGTCGTCTGGCCTTCTTCATGGCACCGAATTATAGCTAACATCTGTTTAAAAGTTACAAATTTTTAAAAAGTTAGTATTTAGATGCACACTTTGCAGCATGAGCTTTGGTACCAACTCTTAACAAAAGCTACTATAATGATGCATAAAATAACTAGAAAAATTTTAAGTGACTGTTAAATATAATCGCAGAAAAGTTGCCAATATCTCTTATAGATATTCTCACGAAGCACAAGGTAGAACACAACACGCTAACAAGTTATGTCCAGCTGCTTCCTTACAAGCTGAAGTGTCGCCACCATGTGGCAGGAGTAAAAATAATTCAAATTTCTTTTAGTTCACCAACTGAAAGTATGCAAATCTGAATTTAAATGTGGTGAAAATCCTAATATTACAAATTTTGCTCATAATATATGGGTTATTATTTTTATGTCACACCACTTAACTTTCACAAAATTTATGCTGCACGTTTTAGACAATCACTCTATTGAATACTCATTATTAATTCTCATAAACATAGGAAGATCCATAAAAATTTCAAGATACATCATCAGAAATATGATAAATACAAAGTATAAGTAACTTTTTAAACCCAATTTTAAAATACTCCGTATTGCTACTATAATTTCCCTATGGGTCTTGGAAATGACTTAAAAGTCATGGTAACTTTGTCTCTATAAAAAGGAACTCTATTCAAAAAAGGGATCAAAACTTAATAAAACGTAGAATACTGTCTGTCACTAACATATGAAATTCATAAGTCATTTGCTTTCTAAATCTTTCAATCAGAAATCTAAATACTCGAAATTCTTGATATATTTAAGGCATAATTTATTATCTTGTTTATTTCAAAACAGCATAATGTAGCCTGATTGTCAAAATTAGCTGTTATCAAATTATGATTTTTTTTAAATCTCTAAAGTATCTCACTAGTGAGTAGTGAATATCTGAGCTCATGGGAATTGGGTGATTACCTGTTTTCTTATTATGCTTTTGTATTCTTCAAAATTATATTTATTAATATATATGTATTATATATTAATTTTATAATGAAAAAGGAAAGAGTTGGTGCAGCAGTTGGGGTTAAAACAACCTGGAAATGATGTAATCCTAGAGCAAAAACCGGTATAATAAATTTTGTAAGTCTGTATTCCATACAGTTAAAAATAATGAAGTGAATCTATATGCATAATAACAGGAAAAGAGCTCCAAAGGGCATTATTGGGAAAAGAAGTTGCAGAACAATACATAGAGCACAGGGCCATTTACATTAATAAAATGTAAATTAATAAAAATGCTTGCATAATACAAACCATGAATATTGCAGAGAAACAGGATGTTATAGGTCTGCAAGCTGGCACCCAGACCCATTTCATCCACGTCTGTTCTTTTTGGTACCTTTATTAGAACTAGCAAATTCCCCTGAGTCTATTCCCAATTGATGAACATATTTTGTTATGTAACATATTTGCTTAAAAAACAAAGAAGCAAAAATCACTTGTTTTCCAAATGGCTTTGCGGTAGCGATGAGGTTTGCTGATGGTCAGAGGAAACTTCTTGTGGCAGTACAGTGGCTGAGTAATTGGTGTTTAGTCTGTTAATCAAGAAAATTGGGGCACCTGGATGGTTTACTCAGTGTCAGACTGTAGCTCAGCAGCTCAGGCGATGATCTCCCAGTTGGTGAGTTCAAGCCCCACATGGGGCTCTCTGCTGTCAGCACAGAGCCCTGCTTCAGATCTATGTCCTCCTGTTCTCGTCTCTCTGTCTCTGCCCCTCCCCCCCTACACAGTCTCTCTCTCTCAAAAATAAACATTTTTTAAAAAGTGAATATTCTTAGTAAACCTAGAGGTGATTAGCCCACCAGTGGCAAATTTAAGCAATTTAAATTGGGACAAGATTCAGACTTAAACCCATATGCCTATGAATTTGCATTTTTAGTCCCTGTGCAAGGCACTTCTTCCTTTGCTTATTATGATACCTTGGAAACCAAATTATTAATAATAAATGTGCTTGCTGGGAACATGGGAAGTGTAATGGCTTGGAAGAGGGGATGTTATCTTAACCCAAGCAGTAACAAACCACCGTGAAGAACCTACCTCCCAGCAAAAACATCTCTCTGGCAAGTGAATTCCACGTGCATTCACAGTGTTAACACCAATCTCCTCTGGACAATGCAGATGATTGTCCTCCTGTGAATTATTATTTCCTTAGAGATCTAATGCTAGAGTCAAGTTGGAACCTCAAACATCTTTCTTGCAGAAACAGGAGGCATTGTGTCTCCACTCTTTATACATTAATTTAATTATACAAATCTTCTATCAGCCTACGATCTCTCTACCTTCCCAATCCTGGGAGAAGCCTTATCACACTGAGAAAAATGGTACCATATATCGTACCTAGAGGGAGTTCCTGAGTATATTAGCAGTGAGGACACACCTGGCTATGATGTCCACTAACACAATCAACCTCTAATCCAAATCCCAACCCAGTCCTCCTTCCAACCCAGGCTATTCTTCCTCATCCATCCACATTTTGTGTCTTCCCTCTGAAAAAGGATAGAAAAGGAAATTCCAGTGTCAAGGCAGTGAACAAAATTATCAGGATATATATAAATACATAAATTTGAGTGCATAAAGTCAAAAGATTTCTAAATGTTCCAAAATGTTTTAATTAAAAGATCAATAATAAATTAGTTTTTTTTTTTAATGTTTTATTTATTTCTAGGAGAGAGAGCGAGACAGCGTGAGCATGGGAGGGTCAGAGAGAGAGGGAGTCACAGACTGAAACAGGCTCCAGGCTCTGAGCTGGCAGTCAGCACAGAGCCCGACGCGGGGCTCGAACCCACGAACCGCGAGATCATGACCTAAGCGAAAGTCGGACACTTAACCGACTAAGCCACCCAGGCCCCCCATAAATTAGTTTTTTAAAAGCATGTGAGTTGTGTAACAGTCAAATGTTAATATGTTTAATATAGGGGCACCTGGGTAGCTCAGTTAGTCAAACGTTGGACTCTTGATTTCAGCTCAGGTCATGATCTCATGGTTCATGAGTTTGACAGTGCAGTGCACTCTGGGCTGACAGTGTGGAGCCTGCTTGGAATTCTCTCTCTCTGCCCCTCCCCTGTTTAAACTCTCTTTCTCTCTCTTCCCCTCCCTCCCTCCTGTCTCAAAATAAATGAATAAACTTGAAAAATATATTTAATATATAAAGAGTTCCTATAAATGGATAAGGAAAACACTAGCCTGATAAATATATAGGGGAAATTTAGCTACAAAAATTATATGTAATTGTTAATAAATACTTGAAAAAGTCAACCACACTTAAAATTTTAAAATGCAAATGAAGACAACTATCATGCATATCAAACAATATGGATTTTTTAAAAGTTTATTTCTTTAGAGAGAGAGAGAGAGAACAGGGGAGGGCAAAGAGAGAGGGAGAGAGAGAATTCCAAGCAGGCTCCATGCTGTCAGCACAGGGCCCAAATAATATGGATTTTTTTAACAATTGCACCTCAGTGCTTGTGAAATTGTACACATTAAGGACACTTACATCTATTGCAGCTATGATTACAAACTGATACAATATAACATAGCTATGTAATATATATAATGTAAACTTTTAAAATGATCACCCCTCTTGGCCCAATAATTGTAATCTGTCTTTAAAATAATTATCTGAGTAGATTTTTCTTAATAAACAAAGAATCCCATTAAAGGTTATTCATACTTCCAAGAATCGGAAAAAACCTAAATATCTAGCTCTAATATAAATGGAAAACAGAAAATTAAATATATAATATGGGTTCAGCAATGTAAGAAAATATACTTAAGACTAAAGACTACAAAGAAATATAACAAAATGATATAGTAATTATCTCTGGGTAGTAGCATCATGCATGATATTCTTCTCTTCTTTAAAATGATATGTAATTCACAATTTTTTCTTCAATGAACACATATAATGAGAAAAATGATCTAATAAAAGCACCTTTTAAATACTAGATTGCATGCTTTTAAGATATTCCTAGTTTCCCTTAAAGTGGGTGGTCTGACATAAAAAATTCGTCCAGATCTCACCAGAACACAGATTAATATGCTCCAACCCTGCTGTGAGGAGTTCTAAAGTCAGGACTGCCTACAATGTAAATTAGAACAGCCTCTTTCCTTTTTCCTTGAATATTACTATTTCAAACTTCAACTAAAGCTATTATTTTGGTTAAACAATACAAGCTACACACATCATCTATTTGTTGAACCTTTTTTTTTTTTTTTTTTCAAAAGTAAAACAACACTCGGGGTGCCTGGCTCAGTCGGTTAAGTGTCTGACTTCAGTTCAGGTCATGATCTCAACAGTTCATGAGTTTGAGCCCCACATGGGGCTCTGTGCCAACAGCTCAGAGCCTGGAGCCTGCTTCAGATTCTGTGTCTCTCTGTCTCTCTGCCCCTGCCCCACTCGCACTCTGTCTCTCTCTCTCAAATATAAATACATACATACATACATACGTAAAAATTAAAAACATGAAAAAACAAAAGTAAAACAATGCTTTGTTTCTACACAAAGGGCCAGGAAGGAGAGGATCCCTAACACTGAGGACAGAGGGAGCAATGTAAATTGACCACAGAGTCATGTTTGATCACTGTCCTCAAAACATGCAACTCGATTCAGTCGTTCTGAACACCACTTTGCACCCAGCACCCTGCTAGGTCATGAAGACTGGAATTAGGAGGGTGAAAGAGGAGCAAAACGTGGAGCCATCAACAGTCCCCTTGGGTTCCTGCCCCCCTGGAAAACAAGTTGTGAAAGATAAGAACTGCTTTACCTGGTATTTCAGAACTAAATGGGATAAGTGCAGATGTTTCTATAAGCAAATCTCCCCTAGAACAAATCTACTGATAGGTAGACACTGTATTCTCCCTAAAAGCTGGAAGGACAAGAAAAGGTACAAAGATGCTCTTTGGGAAACAAAATTACCCTAAAAACTATAAAACAAACAAAAAGCACAAAAACAAAGCAAAAAACAAACAACCCAAAATACCTCCTGTGCAGACAATCAAGGAATCACTGTCCTTTTCTCCAGCAAGAGGGAGAATGAAAAGCCACCACCCACCCCTCAACTGGCAGTCTAACCATGAGGCTTCCAAGTTAGTAATGAGATCCTGGCACTCTGATCCGTTCCCCCACCCATAAAATGAGGAAGGGACTCAAAGACTACATTTTCTAGCTCTAACATCTAATGGGTCTATGAGGAGCCTCCTCCTGGTTGGCCCCTGGAGGCCCATGGAGACCAAGTGTAGGGAATCCAAAAGTCTCCGCTCCAAATGAGGACATAGCTCCTCAGTGTGGACATTCTGCAAGCACTTTAAAATAATTAGTTGGTCCCAAGGCTGTCTCTTAAAACTTTAATATTTACATTATGACAAAGTGGAAGTACTCATTAGCATTTGAGCCAAAGCAGTACTACCCTCCTTGCTCATTCCAACGAGCTTATTTTACATTAGCAAGAAAGTTGGAGAGGTGGAGGCCCATGGGTATTTGCCTAGCCAAAGTGGATCTCGGATGGAAATAAATTTGAAAAGCATGAGCATAGACCCTTGGAGGAATTTGCTCTTGCATCTGACCTCCAGAGAGAGAGCAGGGTCCAAATAAGTGACTTCTAACATGCCAGCCCTCGTTCACCCCACAGCGCCCAAAAGTGCCCAATCAACTCATTCTGCAAACACATAACCATCCTAGTGTATGCGGACTGACGGCAGTGAGAGCAAACAACAACCCAAAGACCTCCTCCATGCTCCAGCTTCCTCAAAAGTCAAGGCCCCCTGAAGGCTGCATTTTCTGAGCAACACACTCCTTCATTGTGATGAGTAACCCAAAACACGAATGGCCCACATGTGAATTTATGACACCTCCCACTTCATTTCCAGCAAAATATGTCACAGTTCCACTTAGAATCTGCCCAGAGGCACATTCCTTTCAGGATGTGACAGGGATGAGTTCTCACCTCCCTGGATCAGCTCTGACCTAATGGAGGGCCGCTTAGTGACAGGGCCTGAGGTCAATGCCATACGAAAAGGGGCACCTTCATGCACTGGGGGCTCTTCGTGTCTGCCAGGATATCGTGTTCCATCTGAGGCCTCTGACTCCTTCTGAAATATATACCAGAGAACAATCTGGTAAAGCCTAGCAAAGGTTTTTGAGGATTCATTTTGTAAGACCTTCTTCCACAGAAGGGAATTCTCCTCCGAGGGGGAGGATGAGTCTTCACTGTACCACCGAGCTCTGACAGGTAAGCAGGCCACGGGGCCTGTGGCACGGGGTGAACACCACACACACCTCCCAACTGCTTCTCTATAGTTTCTGGAAACGGCCAGAGGGACAGCACTGCTGTTCCAGTTTGATGTTTTCTCTAACATCAAAACCTGAGCATGATTTGCACTTCAGATTTGCCAGAATTCCTTCTTTTAGGTCAGGACTGGCCTTACCTCGAAGTTAGTTATGTGTCTGGATTTGACACACACACCAAAATTCAACTAACAGGATGTATACCTCCACACACACACACATACCAACCTGCTGTAACAGCTGAAATCTATCCATTAGATAGATTTCAATTTCACCCTTTGGAGTTAGGCATTGAAGGTGCAAGTTAAAACACAAATCTGTTCCTTGCAGAAGCATCTTCCAGAACCTTTCTCAATAACTAATGCTCCAGTATTGCTATAAGCTCAGACTAAGGACTTTGGGTTAAAATCAACATAGCAATAAGTGAGGACTGGCTTGTTAATAATATATATTTAATTTGTGAAAGTGGTAACACCAAATGGTGGTACTGAAATCTAAACAGATTCAAGATCATTTTGGATCAACAAATTCATGACAGATCTTCAATATTCTATCAGTGGGAATTAGTGTGAAGTTACAGTTGAACCTTTGAGGTTAGTGTCGAGAAGAAGAGCTACTTCCCCCACTGCCCATGTTGGAAGCAGAACATTAGTCCAGATTCCCTGCAGATCAGATTCAGTTTGTAATTCAGTGTAAACAGGGTGTGTGATAGAGATGGCAGAAAGATCTAATTTTGACTCTGTCTCTACTGCTTCGAAGTTGTGTGACCTTAATCAAGCCACGTAAGCAATGTGAGCCTCTATTTCTTGATCTATACATCTGGGATATAGAAAAGAAAACACATTGCAAAATTTCTGTTCGGTTATTCTCTACTACAGCATCTCTCCATCTTTCTCCTCCGTTCACACCAGCAGGGAGAGGAGTCAGCTGGTGGTGCCAGCCAAACTTTCAGCAGGCCTCTCCTGAGCCGTTGTTGGCTCTGAATTGGGACAGGCATGTCAGCCTCGTGTTTAATTTCCTGCTCGCCTGTCCAAAGATGCTTGCTCACAATGTCGATGATATACTTAATTCCTGGGTAGGACAGGATAACCTTTCCGTGCTTTTGCACTCGTCTATATGTCTCTCTGCGTTGTGTATGAGAAACATCTCATTGGTTCAGACTGGAAATTTCAAGAAGGGAGGGTTTCTTGCCTTTTAATGAATGGAGGAGGATGCTCGATAGGGAACCACATGTGAACAGGGGCTAAATCATCCATAACACACTTGTGATGCCATATTAGAGATATCACAAAAGAGATAGCTCCCTCTCTCGCTGAATCACTAACTTCCATATACTGTAAAAACAAAACCAAATCACAAACACCACAACCACAAAGAAACCTAGGAATGCCGGCTCAGTGACCAAATTTTATTTCTCAGCCAGGTGATACCGGAAACCTTCAGAGCCCGGGAGGAAAGCTCTCTGTGATCCCCCCCCACCCCCACCCCAACAGTTTTACACAAGAAAAATCAAATTAGGCTGAATGATTATAGCCAGCTTCCAGAGGAAGGCAGAATAAACAGCTTTGATTTGCTCCACAGGTGGGCTTGGCCCCTTGGACAAGGCTTAACCCTGCCTTCCAGCCAGAAGTCCATCGCACCTCTGTGCTCAGTGTTTTCGCCCTGGCCCCGGCTCTACCTGGCAATGCCTGGCTCTGGAGTTTGAGTTCTGTGACCTCTTCCCACCTCGCAAACATTCATGTCAAATCTTCTAACATACTCCAAAACCAAACAGAGCCGGCAAGCCGGCTGCTGAGCCCCTGAGGTATAGTGGAGACTGAGGCGTTTGGGGTCTCAACCCCAAACTTCCTCTTCTGAAGGGGTGGAAGTCCCCAACACCTCATAGTCCCCTGTGATTGTAAAGATTCCTACACCCGCTTCAGAGAAGCCCATGAGAGATGAGCACAGCAAGCTGGGGCCACCCAGCCCCCCTGTGGGAAAAGGAAGAAAAGAAGGGATCTGGGTGGACGGCACTGCGCCACTGATTTTCTCACCCAGGTCCAGGCTGTCAAGAGAGTAGAGTCCCTCAGCCAGACTGCATACCCGCTTCGCCCCCTACCTTCCTCCTCAGGGTACTGCTGTGATACTGGCTGGCTCTGGCCCTCAGGATACTCAGAGGACTGTGTTAGTGACTATGCTGTCCCCAGCATCGTGCCCTGCCCAGCTGGGGCCTGGGGTCTTGGGAATGGGGCTTCAAGGCCATGGGGCTCAGCTGAGGGGTCTTCCGCCTCCAAACCACTCCTCCCTCTGACAGACAGTGGTAGGCAGAGCGGGGAGGAGGAGAATGGGCCAACCCTTTCCTCTTTGCTGCATGTGATCATAGAAATTGCCAGGGCTTCAGACCTAGATTCAAGTTCTGTCTCTGACACTTATTGGCTCTAAGACTTTGGGGAAGTCATTGAACGGCCCAGGGCCCCCTCGCTCATGAAATGGGAATAGAACACAAACCTCAGTTGGTTGTAAGAGTTAAGTGAGTTGGTGTCATAGAGTTGAAGGCACACAGTAGGCACTCAGTGACACTTAAATTTTGTGCCTCGTGAATTTGCAATCAAACTCACATAATCCCAGAGAAAATGTGATGGGGGATAAAGGGAGGAGGGAGGTTCAGGTGTTGTGGTTCTGACTAATCCAGATCAGGTTTCAGGCGACACAATACAACTCCATGAAATTGGAAAAAATTTTTTCTCCTTATTTGTGATATGTCCAGAAATGAAAAAAGAGGGAACTGAGGCCCAGGGACTCTGATCATTGGCTTTACTTTGGTCCCAGGACCAGGAGCTCATGGAATCTGGGGGGCTGTTGGTTCATGCAGGCTGTGTGAATACTACCAAGGTAGCTCGACCCACCTCCAGGACACAGTGAAGCCATAGAGCCGCTGTGCTCCACACCTGCAGAGATGCATGAATCTGCTCCCCACCCTCTCCCACCGGTCTGTGTCTCCAGAATACAAAACCCCAACCACACAACTGGCAAAGAAACTGGGCTCCAGGATATGACTACTAGAGCCTCTCAATTTGTGTGATCTGCTAAAAGACAAACGAGGCTCCAGGGGAAGGGAGAGGGATGGAGAAGGATGTCTAAAGTTTTCTGACTGAAGAAAAGACGCACACGCACACACACACACACACACACACACACACACACACACACACAAAGAGGGAGGGAAGGAGAGAAAGTTAAAGTACTAAAAGTTTTGCGAGTTCGTGTAACAACTCAATTCAACAAATTATATTTCCTCCACAAACATTCCGAGGATTAAACGAACAATAAAATACTTTTCTGAGCTCTCTGTGATCAAATGCTTTGCTGTAAAAGTTATATTCCTGGAGCGTTGATATCAGAGCTTCTTGTTCCTTGTCAGTAAACATAAGAAGAGGTCAAACCTGTGTAAATTTAAATTACATAAAACCTTTCCCCCAACTGCCTGGTCTCTTAACAGTCCCTTTTCACTGATCTATGTGGTCTCGGAATGTAAATATCTTTATCTTAGCAGCACAGACTTTTGAAAATTTGACATAATAGGATTTCTCCCTCGCAAGGCATATCAAACACCATTGCAAACTAAAGTCTATTTTACTTTTAACCAAAACTAAATCAAAGCGTCCTTTCTATGTTTATTTTTAGACTTTCTGTTCCCACACAACCAATGAAGTGTCCTCTCGGTCCATCCTGCCAACCTGAAGTCCTGTGAACTGGCCCCATCACCCCCAGAGTCAGCCCCAGAGACGAGAGCATGATGGGATTGTGAGAACAGGTAGCAGATGGGTCTGTATTTCTGTCCGAAGTGGTCCTGGGAGAGAAGGAGAAGGGGGTGGGCCACATGGGCAGATATCTAAAAGCAATAAAGAATGAACAGGTACTTAAATGAGGCAACGTAAGATGGAAACCAAAGTGACAGTGATTTTAGCTAGTCTCTGTTCTACAAAGCTCTGGTCCAGTTTCAAGCTGGTGTAGAAACTTAGAACCTTTTGTGGGTTCATTTCTAGAACCCTCATGCTAGACCAATATACGTTTCCTGAATGAATAAATGAATGACACATCAACCCAATGAACGCACAGCAATATGGAAAAAGGGAGGAAATCTATTACAGATCAGTGAACAGCATCCCAGGAGATTCCCCTCTGTCTCCCTTTGTCTTCTGTCCCGGGGAGAGTAGTGAATAGCCAGAGCAGAGTCCCTAGGCTACGGGGACTTAGGAAGACACACATCAGAGAGAGCATGTCACCATCACCCACAATTCCTTGGGTGGCTTGAATCCTTGGATTTCATGATATGCTCCCCACCTGTTGTAACCTCTGGTGATCCCTCTCTTGGAATCTCTACTTTCCATGTGAGATGTTTTCCTCATTTAGAGAACTAATCAGTACTGTTTTTAACTGTAGTGCTTCTTCCTTCCTTTCTTCTCTAGATAATAAGATCCCTAAAGGTTGCGATTGTATCATATGCTACTTTTTGTGTCTACTTCATTGCACATTCTAAAGCTGAGTACATATGGGAGAATGAATCAATTAATGAAATTAATGAACATGTGCCAAAGCTTCAGGAGAAGGACATTAACTGCTTGGCTTGATGACAGAAAGCAGCATCGCCCTTTGTGTATCAGTCCCCAGCACAGAGAGGCCGTCGCCTTCCTCTTGTGTTGGGGGCCCACGGTGATGCGCCAGCACCTGCAGCCTGTTCCTAAACCCCGCAGCTGGCTCGAGCCCTGTCTGCACTTCATTCACTGCTCTTGCGAGTTGCAGTGTGTGGCACTCAGTCTTCCATCCTGGGGAGGGTTTCTCAGCTGTCCACACATCCCAGCCTACCTGCCCAAGACCCAGGCTGATGAATCAGGGCTGAAAACACACTTCGATGCCATCACAGGTAATGGGCTCATGTCAAGCAAGGTCAGTCTTGGGAAACTTGGGCTCTGAGTTGAGAGGGTGGGATCAGCCCTGGAGTGAGCATCCATAAGGATGTGGTGTGGAAGTGGGTGGCAGGCAGCTGAGAAGACCCACGGAAGTCCCCTTCTGCACTGTGACTTTCTCCATCTCGGCCTCTGGGGAGTCCTCAAGATACTAGAGGAAATTTCAGCATGGGGTGCGGGGCTCTGTTTGGCAAAGTCGCAAAATTCGCCTTGCCCTTTGGCAAAACATGTTCGATGGGGCCAGATTTTCAAGATTTACGTTTAGAAGCTGGAAGATAGCCAGATTTGTTAAAAAAAAAATTTTTTTTTAAATCCATAGGCACCATCTCTCCAGAGGGGAAAGGGCTCCAGGATCCAGGAGGCAGTGACAGGGTGGTCCAGGTGGATGTCAGGAAATGGGACCTGCTGCTGAAGCAGGGAACCTACGGAGATCCACCGCTGTGGGGTTTCTGTGGGGTTTCTCTTTCAGTGGCGCTCAAACTTTCTGCTCCACCATGAAAACAATGCGGAGAAGAGGCAAGTGGCCACTAGATGGCAGCAGAGGGTAAGAAAAGTGAGCTCCAGGCTGCTTGGGGAGAATGAGGCTTTCAGCCCCTCCATTTTGCTTTACATCTTTAATGAGATATGTGAAGAAAATGAGTCCCTTACATGCCAGACACAGATGCCAGAGCATATGGAGAGATGCCGCACAGCAATATTTCTCTGGTTATTAAACAGGAGGCACCTAACTAGTCATTCACTGCATCATCATGCAGAGTTGTCCTTTGTGTCTTGGATGCCGCTGTTGACAAAGTAATAACAGGAGAAAGCAGTTGAGAAGACTGATGTAGGGATGTGGGCCTCTGGGCTCGCAGCATTGCCCAGCCTGGGTGCTGGGTGGGTTGCCAGTAAATGCGGGCAGCCCAGCCCACCGGGGCCACCTTGCCAAGGGACATTGTGTGGCTTCTGCTGCCAGACTCAGTCCAGGCCCAGCTTGGCAGCTCTCTGGTCTCCCTGGCAGTCCCTGAGGGCTCATTAATTCAGGACCCAATTACCACCAGACAGCTCTGGAGTCTGACCTTTTGCCACAAACCCCAAATGGGACTGGAAGCTCCGGACATTTTAAAGAGCAAGGCATGCTTGCTTTTCTAACAGAACTGAAGATGCACCGTGACATGAAAATGCACTCAAATGCACACAGATAGGGGAACACTTTTTTTCACGCTGCCCCAACCAAAGATGGGGAGTCTAGCCCTGCTGCCTGTGAAATATTTTCACTAGGAGAGTGGTTTCTCCTGACGGACTGTTACCGGGGCTAGGAGCAAGCAAAAGTATATTTTATTTTGATATTCCACCCACTTTCCCACTCCCCACACTTTGCCCCACCCCCAGCCATTCAGCGTGGCCATCCCTTAATTAATTCTCCCACCCTCCCAACCAAAGGTTTTATATAGCCATTCTTCATACAGAGAAACTGAGGTGCAAAACTGAGATACAGCTCAGATACCAAGTCTCCTGGTCCCCATCCCTTCCCAAAAAGGTTAAACCTCTAACACAGTCTCTGGTGGAAAAGTAATAGCAAGATTCACCCTGCCACTATTTCCTTCCCGGTTTTGGAAAACGAGGCTATGTGCCAGAAATCTTCACTTGTCTGTGTGATTGTAGACAAGTCACTTAACCTCCCTGTGCCTCATTTTCTCATCTGTAATTTGAAGGGCTGGAATTGGATGATGACTAAGGCCCCTTCCAGCTCTGCGATCCTGTGGCTTTAATTTCACAAGCCTCCGCCAGCCCTCAAAGAGTGTCCCACACAACGCATTTTCCAACAATAGCCATGCTCAACAGGAGCGAGCAGAATTTCCTCCTCCAGTTGAGAAGAAACGTGGCTGTGGTTGGAATCTTGTTGATGTTCTTTGTCCTCAGAGCAAGAGAAACAGGGAAGTTTCAGATGTTATTGACACTAACAGCAGGGCCTGGAGGTGGCCACACTCTTGTGGAAGACTCGACACAGAACTGTCTCGGTGGGCGGTGGAGGTGCCCAGGCAAGGCTGGAGGATGTCTTAATAACGATTTCTCAATAAAAAGACCCATTTTATTCTGCACAGGGGTCTGGGGGCAAATCCGGGTCTCCCAGGAGGAATCTAGTCTCGCCCATAATGGGGGATTGGTTCAGCTCAGCTGTTCTTACAAAGGGCTGAATACAGCATGCTGTGGTGAAGGCAGCTCCCCACAGCTCCATGTGAAAATGACTCACAGCAGTTATGAATATCAAACCTCCTTTGATGTATTCCCAGACACGAGGAGCGGCCACTGTGGGGAGGAGGTGGACTCTGGATGCTAGCTCTGTGGGGTGGTGCACAGAGGGCCTGGGCACATCTGGCACCCTCCTGAAGCTCCAGGAGAAATCCAAGCTGCCTAATTACCCCAGGACAACAGAGCTCCCTTTCATCCACCTCTCGTCTCTCTCCCTCTTTCTCTTTCCGTCTCCAGCAACAGAGGAATTAGATTCTCCAAGAATTACAACCTGTTTTTATACCTTCACCCTTCCCGAGGGGATAACAACTCACTTCCCTGAATAAAACTGGTTTTATTGAGCACAGAATGAACGCACCCCCTTGCTCGGCATCTGCACTGATTGCTTTAAAGCCATAGACCTGGCCCCAGTCAGTCAAGCGGAAGGATTTTCCACTGTAATGGCCATTTCTAGACACTCAGCCTTTCAAGTGGCCGCATGGCACCTTGTTCTACTAATAGGCTCTCAGTGATGATTGAATACAAAGCCTCCCAAGTCCCTCTTGTGTTGGCAGCTCCTGAGACCCGGTCAGTCACCACCGTCCAGAGCAGAAGACCCAGCCATGCCGACTGTACAGTGAGAGGCCAGGCTCAAAGCAAAAGGGGATGGTCAGCCACTGACACCTGAGGCCTGTTTCAACCGAAAGCTTCTATATACGAGGAGGGTCCTTCCATTCTAGACAGGGTTCAAGAATATGATGGTTCCTAGAAATTTGGGCAAAGTCTTTCCGGTTATAGAGGGAAGCAGCAAAGGGTGTCTAGGGAGGGAATCTGTTCAACCCCATGTCTGCGCATTGCTGTCTTCTGAAATGGGGCTCATTTTATTTGGTAGTGAAGTTGGGCTTTGACTGGAAAACTCTCACACACTCGCAGAGGTCTGCACATGCGCACATGGAAGTACTAAGACACCTACTCTGAGCTCTGACCATATGCCAGGCACAATGCTCAGGGCTTTGCATGCACCATGTCCTCTAAGCCTCAAAGATGCCTGGAGGGGAGGGCAGGTATCATTATCTCTGTTCTACAGATGAGATGTCCAAGGCTCAAAAAGGCTAGGAAACTTGCCTAAAATTGAAAAACGAAACGGAAAGAACTGAGATTCAAAACTGCTGGATTTTTAAAACACCCTTTCTTAACCACCGTGCTGCGGTGGTTTATTAAGCATCTGAGGCACTGGAGTACTGAGGGGCAGGAAAGGCAAGCTCTTGACTTTAGAAAGCTTGAGGTCAACCACTCACCGGCGCCCACAGAGTTACTGTCACTTGTGTCCTCCGAGACTCCTACAACCAAGGAGCCCACATCCCATCCTTCCCCCTCACACTACTCACACCTCCTGCCCCACTCCTGATTCCCAGCATGAACACCATGTGTACCATAAAGACTGGGGGTCTTCCCAGCTTCGGATGCTTGAATTTTACAGGCAACAATGTGGGCAATTCGACCACTGATGCATGATGCTACAGTTACTAAGCTCCTGAACTAACCACTGTTTGTTTTATATTGTTTTTTAATTTGCTCAGGAAGTTTCTCTAACCCGTTACTCTATATTTTCAGAAGAGCAACAGGACAGGGACAGGGAAGATTTCAAGGTTGGAAGTTCAGGAATCCAAGTGATAGAAGGAGAAGAAATAAAGCAGGATGAGGTGAAACTAGCAGAAGGGAAGATATACTATATCTGAAGGACATTGCATGCTAAGATGAAACAGAAAGAAGGAAGCAAAGGTCGCATTAATTGCAGATTTTGCCGAGAGCAGACTGGCTGCCAAGGCTACTTCAGCCCTTCCATGATCTGGGAAACAGCACCGTGTCCTGCTGTGCTGGACATCTTCCAGTGGCACTGGCCCAAATAGGGGAGTTGAGGGGAAGACTTCTTGATGTTAAGGAGAAACTTCCCTCCAAAGTCAAGTTATTGAACCACCTACGTGTAAGATATAGGGAGTCTGACCAAGACCCCTTGAGTCCCAGGAAGAATGCTGAGAGCAGACTTAAGGTAAGTCGATGGACTGGATCCCTTTGCAAATCGAATTTTTTAAAAGTTCATTACACACAAATTTGCATCCAATTCACTTCTGGAGATTCATGCTCATTCCTGCACTGCCCATCAAGCTGAAGATAGTTATTCGAGATCAATGTTTTCCTAGAACCTTGACAAGGCTAGACTGAGAGTAAAGGGGGTACAGCTCTAGGCCATCTCCCCACCATCACCACCACCACACTTCCTAGGTCCCTAGGCAGGCTGGTCATCTTGTCAGCCAGTCATTATTTCCCCTGGCAAAACCCAAATTGGGAAACCAATATGATCTTTATTTCTGGTTCTCTCTACACATAGCAGTCCAGGTACCCGGTCGCTAATGAATTTTAATTTTCACTTTAGTTTCTCCACTATGGCTTCCAGTTCCTACCTTGCCAACCTCATCTGGGGGAGCTGCTCCTGAGTCTCCTTGTTAATCCACAGACACCCACCTCAGCCTCACTCTAGGAATCCGTCCTTCCCAAAATGCCTACATTTGACCACTGGAGGGCAGTGCTGGACCAGCCAAATCTCTTCAGGGACTCTGCTCCATCGTGCCCACCTTGCCCTGGCATAGCAGGACGCAGCCTCTGGTTGGAAGCCAAAACCGGGGACCACTGGAGCACCCTGAGAGCAGCAGCGCAGCCAGCACTATTACAATGGCTCCCCGCGCCTGGCGTCATAGGAATAAAAGGCAGTTCATTGGAAAGAGGATTTGGCTCCATTGGTGACACAGTCCCCTGGGAAAGAGACTGAAAGGAAAACTTGCCTCATCATGTCATTAACCAGGAACAATCTGTGCCTCTGACCAGGGGTTGCAGACTCCTACCTTTTTCTACACACTCAGAAGTAAGCTCCTGGCAGCACACATGGTGCTTGGCAATAAACGTCTGTTGAATGAGTGAATGGATGCATGCATGCATGTATACAAATGCATAATTGAAATTGGCCATTTTCAGATCTGCTGCTGTGTTCTAGCTCTTATAACACTGAAAGTTTAAGCCATCAATTAGTTGCTGAGCATTCATAGTCTTGGAGACAGCTAAGGATAGTCAGGTGATTAATTACAGCAGTGGTCGTTGTACAGATGTTATTTCAAACACCACTTCAAGAATTTCAATTTCTTACTTTTAGGAAGTCCTTCATTATGTCACCCATGTGTTCTCAGACCTCACCAGCCTGTGGATTAAAAAACACAGACATTGTCTCCTTAATATCCGACTCACAGTAACCACAGCCTCTCTTGTGGGAATATGAAGCAGCCATTCTCTCCCTGGGGGATTTATGGTAATTTCATCCCACACTGGAGCCCCATGGGGCTCGACAACTCTGAGGCGGAGCTCCTCTTCATGCCACCTTGGGCCATCTCATGAGACTCATGTCTGGGCTACTGTCCCCTATACCCACCCCCGACAGATCCCATGACAGTGTGGACACAGCCTGCTCCCATAATCGTTTAGAATACAGCTACACACTTGAGGAGAGAAAGAAGTGCACATTTTGAGACCATCTTGTTTCCTCATGGGCTTTCACATAGCAGGAACCAGTCTGTGCCCCAATTAAAAATCTGCAGGTATTCCCCACATCTCCAAGTTCAGAACCCAAGCCTAGCTTCTTTCCTGCCCTGAATCAGGACAGGGGAAAAATCATTTCCTGCCAAGAAGCTCTCCCCACACCCTCCACTATCTCAGGTGAAGTCTGATCTTCATAGCCCAACAGGGCAAACATGGTGTTTTTAGGTCTTAGAACACCATATATGGGACACCAATGGCCCCAATTAAATTCATATGGGATGGGGGTGGAATTGGTCCCTAATTCTAATTGGAAAGAGACCAGTTAATGTATTTGAGAGAGAGAGCTCATGAGCGGCAGAGAGAGAGGGAGAGAGAGAATCCCAAGTGCAGAGCACTATGCAGGGCTCCATCTCAAGAACCGTGAGAGATCATGACCCGAGCTAAAATCAAGAGCCTGACACATAAGTGACTGAGCCATCCAGGCACCCCGACACCAATTAGTTTTTAACCAAACACTTACCATCTTAGTATATAACATCTGCATTTAGTTGTTTGTCATTTTTTAGAGAGAGAGCTCACACACTCATGAACAGGGAAGAGGGGGAGAGAGAGACAGAGAGAGAGACAGACAGAGAGAGAGAGAGAGAATCTCGAGCAGTCTCCATGTGCAGCATGGATCCCAATGTGGGACTTGATTCCATGACCCTGGGATCACAACCTGAGCCGGAATCAAGAGTCAGACACTCAAAAGACTGAGCTGCCCAGGCACCTCTGCCTCTAGTTTTATGATAGCTTCATCATCTTCACAGCAATGAGTGGATATTTGTTTTAGGTATGAATAAACTTATTCTAAACCTTATGCTAGTTTTTTCAAAAAGAAAGAGTGTTCTAAACTTCACCCAGAGTCTCTACTCTCCTGACAGAACCCCAACATGCCCAATAGTCTTGGAGAAGAAGTTCTCCAGCCAAAGCGGGAAGAAAAGGAAAGAGAAGAAGAGCCCTCGCTTTGTAAGACATAAATTGTTGTTGTAAATTTCTAGCTGAAATTTCAGTATACACTTCAAAGGACATGGCTGGTCCTAATCCTTCTCATAAAAATGCTGTAAATTAGAGAATACCTTTCCTGAGAGCAAACAAATTGAAAAAAAGAAATTCACTCTAAAGAGCATTTTTCTATCACTGCCCATGGGAGCCGAGTTGATCATATGTTAAGTGTGTCCTATCCTATGTACTTTCTCGAGATGCCTTCACTGTGATTAAGGGACAGGCCTCCAGGGTAGTGTCTTAGTTCTGTACCTGGAAGAAACAATGTACAGAAATTTCTGTAAGAGAGGAGATTGACAGTTAATACATAAGAGCCGAGAGACAAGGATGGTCCCCAGGGTTAGCTCCTACATTCAATACAGACCTGTCTTGGGGCTCTGATTTCCAGTTCCAGGTCTCATGACCAGGTTTGACATTGATGGCAGGTCACAGATCCTCCTGCCTTGTGATTTCAAAAGTCTCATCATCTTTCCTGAATTCTTAACTTTCTGACACCTTGTCCTAGGTAAGAAGTGTCTGAGATTGTTTCCCTTGAAACCATAGGCCTTTCTTACAACTCTGGGGCCACACAGCCCTGATAAGTAACCGGGGGATTTTATTTTTCATGCTGCTGTGGCCATGAGATCAGATATAAAGTTAATGCAAAAAGTGGGGTAGACAATGAGAAGGGTGGGAAATAAGGACCTGGAAAGAGGAAGAAGATTAAGGAGACACTTTAAAAGTAAATGAATGATATGGGGGGTTGAAGGAGACGGGAGAAGAAAGCCTCTTCCTGGCACCCTGGTTGTGTACTAGAATATTCTCCAGTTCCCATGGTCCATGGCCTTGCCATCCAAAATTAATTCTTGTTTGTTTTTTAGTACATTAAGGCTTAAGGTGTCAGTCCTCCTAAAATGTTAGGCTTAAGGTGTCAATCCTCCTAAAAAGTTCGAGTTTCTACCCAGAATGGCTTTGGGTATGACGTTCCCCCCCCCTACCAGGGACGGCCTTCCTTGGGAGTCTTTGGTGAGCTTGTCTGCAGTCCCATGAGCACACATATATCTTCCCAGCCCGCTTCCAAACAGCACTCACACTGCTATGGCCATGTCTAGGGAAGACTCCTGACCACCCCATCACACCATATGCTTTGGTGCAGCACCCCACTGCTATGTCATCAACCCCCCAGCCCCCACCCCACATGCCTGTTTGTGTGTCTGTGTGGCCTCAGCCATCCCCAGCTCTCTTCTGTATAATCCTAAGTCCAGGCATTCTGGGGTGTCTCCTTATTTCTTTGTGCATTGTCCTGTTATGCCTTTAAAGTTGTTCATGAGACTATCTTGCAGAAAGATGAGTAGTCTTGTAAAAGATACTAGGAAAAAGATGAGGTAAGTAAGATGGAGGCGGCCATGGGAGTAAAAGCTTTGACAAAGGCGATAAAAGAAAAAGAATCCTTGACCTCCATCAGCCCTGCCTCTCCAAATAAGATTGGCCATAAAGATAGCTTATTATTTATCCCAAATTAAAATTTCCTGGCTCTGCAGTCATTGTGTACGCAATGAAAAGGAAGCTATCACACAAAAGATGCAGTTATCTTCACAGTGGGAACGATTGCAGCCAAGCTGATTCTGTTCCAAGAATAGAATGATAACAGTGCTAAGTCAGGAACTCCAAAACTTTGGATCATCAACAAATAGAATGATTTCCTGATAGGAAAATGGTTCTAAGGGAAGGTGGGTAGAAAAGGAACCCTCTGACTCTCGGATGGGGTGGGGGTTGCCAGGGGAAATTCCAGTCTGTGCTCCTCTGTGGTGAGCTCACAGCCAGCTGTGTTGACTTGGAGAAAGCCCTGCCTGGATATGGGCAGACCTCAGAAGCTCCTTCACCTGCTCCTCCACAGCCTCATACATATTGTTTGATGGGCTGTACCTCCTTCTCTTGCCCAAAGTTAAACATTATCATCAGACTTTAAACTCCACAGTGGCAGAAATTTGGACTGGTTTTTTGCTTCCATTGTGTCCTCAGCACTCAGCAGAAAGCTTGCATATAATTGATGCTCAATAAATATCTGATAATGAATGCTCAACTAGTTCATCAATTAATTAAAAATGAACAAATTACTTCCTCACTGGCTGGCTTCTGTGGTGTGGGTCCTATAATCAGAAACTGCCAGGTGGGCAACCAAACCTACACTACTACATCCAGGAAAATGACTGTTCATACCTTTCCTCATCCTTCTGTACACATTAGATCCCCCAAACTCAGGAATAAGGACCCAGGAGATCGTGACCCACCAAATGTCTTTCAACAAAAGACTGTCTTCCTGGTTGTTTCCTTTCAAAGAATAAGCCTCTTGGGGCTGATAAGAGAATGGCACCAGATGCTGAAAACACAGGCCCCGAGTGGCAGAGGAGCGCCAGAGCCTCCTCTAAAGGGGCCTGTTGGACTGCTGCCTTTGAACAAATCTGAGTGTGTCTTTCGATAGCGAGCACCAACCACCCCCAAGGACCTCTTTCCTTTATTGCTGCAGCAATGAAGCAGCCACATGGCTGTTGCAGATAAGGTGGCCCAAGTGCACTGTGCATGCAAAGTAGGCTTCCTGGTAAACAGCACAGAGAAGAACTGTAGACGCACCATGCACCGGCTTCTCTGCCTTGTGCTGTCCTTCCTCTGTAAGTGGCTCCCAGGTAAATGGGTGCAATTTTCCTTCCTTTCTCATTTCTCATTTCCTATCCTTTTTGCTTTTCCAGATGGCTCCTGCAAGACTCAGATTATACAATCTTCCAGCATAACTGCCGTGATTGGGACAGATGTGGAGTTTCGATGCCAATATAACATTCCTGATAAAAATTTTGAGTCTGTGTACTGGTATCTGCAAAGAGCTGACCAAAGGCTCACCTACATCTGCCATGCCTCTCAAGGCACCATGGAATTGGAACATTACCAGTTGTTTGTGAACAGAACATTGTTCTCCAGTACCTTAACCATTAAGTGTGTGCAGCCAAGAGACAAAGCCATTTACTACTGTGCTGTTCGGCACCATGATACATACTGTGTATCACATGAAATAAAAACTGTAAGCCTCAAGCAAATGTGACACCAGAAATTCAGAGGGTCATACAATGAGACAGAAGGTGTTCAGTGTCATCTTGAACCTTCCCCCATTCATTCCTCCATTCATTCATTCAAAACTAAGGGGACCTTATTAAATATTGTTGAATTACTTGAGCCTTTGACCTGACAGATAAAGGCACAGTCCTTAACACCCAGAAAGACAAATGAATCGGACACACATACAGACTAAAAGCCAACAATCAACATCTTAATCACACACCCTTGAAAACCTATCAACATTTCTAAAAACCTGGAAAGAAATTATATATGTGTATATATATACACATATATATGTACATTACATATATATGTCTAGAAAATTAGATAGGTGATAGATACATACATATATATGTGTGTACATTTTATATATATAAATATATATATATGCCTAGGAAATGAGATGATAGATAGATAGATGTAGAGTTGGCAGTATAGTATCAATGACTGAAACAGACTTGAAATCCAGACTTCTTAAATTTTGAATCCCAAATCTTCCATTTACCAACTAACTAGCTATATGACCTTGGGCAAGTTAATTTATGCCTTGCTTTCCTCATCAAGGAAATAATGGTAATAGAGGCATCTGGCTGGCTCAGTTTGTAGAGCATGCGACTTTTGACCTCAAGGTCATGAGATGAAGCCCTATGTTGGGCATAGAGATTACTTAATAAAAAATTTGCAAAAATTTTAAAATAATGATAATAATAATATCTACCTTAGAGAATTGTTGCAATAATTAAGTGAAGTATTACATGTCATGCACTTAGAGCTATGCTTGCCACATAGGAAGCACTCGGTAAGCACCAGTTACCCTTGTTGCTGATGGTGATGCTATCATGATGATAATTCCTCATCATGTCCCTACCACTGGGCTGGGTTAGGCCTTGAGGAATGTACTGATAAAAAAATAAGTCAATCTCTTGGGCAATTAAACATTTTTTATATATCTGTATCCCATCTAGTAAGAATGAAATATCAATGAAAATAGAGAGAAACACAATTCAAAAGATCTTCAGGACCTTTTTCACTAGTTGCTGATATATTATTAAAAGGTTTCTTAGATAGAAAAAAATAAAACCAAAGGAAAGCAATTTCTGCTTGACCCTCATAAAACAAGCAAACATAGACTTTATGAGATATTAAAATACAACAGTAGTCCCCACTTATTAAAAGGATAGTGGAATCATTTATAAAATTAAAGTTGTTTATGAGCGTAATCATAAATGAGGAATTCGTTGCATCAACATCACAAGCATACTCCATGACTTCCCATCTCCAAGAACATGACAAATGAAATCAAAGCATGCCTGACCTTATGACATCCTAAAAAACCATCAAATGAAGATGATCTTAAGGTTCCAAAGGTACATGGGCTCTACAAGGACACATCCATTTCAGCCTCTGCTTATATTAAGGAACTAGGGAAACTCCTTGGTGTGACCTGCTGAGCTGAGAACTAGGAGTAAATAGAACTGTCTCCTCTGTTTTCTCCTCTGAACATGCGCATCTCCTGCTGTCTCAGATCCTGCATTTATTCTTCAGTGGAAATCCTCATCCCCTGCTGTCTTGCTGGCTTTCTCATTTGCAGCCAACATATGGGCTCATCAGCACTGGTGCCCCCCAAGAACAGCCCTTTAAGGGCACAGAATCACACAAAATAGGAGGCGGAGGCCTTTCTTCGGATAAAGAACTGGAGGAAAACCCTCTGCACAATTTGGTTTTGGGGATCACATTTCAAAGTCTTAACCCTGCTAGGATGGCCACAGACCCAGAGAGTGTCTGGTGAGTGAGGAGGTCTCTTTCCTCCTGGGCTTGCTTTTCTCCAGGGCACCTCGGGGTTATTGATGACACATCTCCAGAATTGCTGAATGTTAAATTGGAGAACTCAGGTTTTCTAAAGGATGCTTACAACCCTAGCAACCTCACCGTGTTCTCTGCCAGTGGAATAACAACCCCATAATTCCAGGTCTCTGATTCTGCCACACTAAGAGACTCTGTGAAGGAAACAATCTTTCTTCCTTTACAAAACCTACGACTACCAGAGTCAAAGAAAAGTCTGGAAGAAAAACAAAATCATTAGAGACCTATGTACGGACTGAAAAGTGCTTCCCAAGGGCAGGTTTCTTGGTAGTGATCTGTCCCAACTGCCTCATCGACTAACTGGAAGCCCTCCAGTCTCCCCATGTGGTCCCTGAAGGACAGACATAGAAGAAAAGGTGGGTGAGAAGGTTAACAAATGCTCATCAAGGGGCATCTGGGTTGCTTGAGCGTCTGACTCTCAGTTTTGGCTCAAGTCATGATTTCATATGCTGTCATCACAGAGCCTACTTGGGATTCCCTCTCTTCCTCCCTTTCTGCCCTTCCCCTGCTTACACTGTCTGTCTCTCTCAAAATAAGAAAATAAATTAAAAAAAAGAAAACAAGTGCTCATAAGTATCGATAAGTCTCAAAGTATGGAATTGGCATGGTTCGGGGCACCTGGGTGGCTCAGTCAGTGAAGCCTCTGACTTCAGCTCAGGTCATGATCTTCACAGTTGGTGAGTTCAAGCCCCACATCAGGCTCTGTGCTGACAGCTCAGAGCCTGGAGCTTGCTTCAGATTCTTTGTCTCTCTTTCTCTCTGCCCCTCCCCTGCTCATGTTCTATTTCTCTATGTGTGTCTCTCAAAAATAAATAAAATTTAAAATTATTTAAAAAAAGAATTGGCATGGTTCATTTTTTATTCAAAAATATGTATTGAGGTAGAGTACACTTTACACACTGTATGTTACCCAATTTGACAATAAATTACATTAAATATATACACATATATACTCTCTCTATATATATATTTAATGTAATTTTATATACTCTAAGTATATATATAGGGGGAGAGAGAGAGAGAGAGAAAGAGAGAGTTTACTATGTGCCAGACACTATGCCAAGAGCCAAGGTTCAAGACAAATGATATAAGCTCTCTGCCATTCTGGAGTTCACACTAGCAGGGCTTATAGCCCAACAGAGGAGACATTCATGGGAGCAAGAGAAGTACTTGGTGGTAGTGATTACAGGAATGTTTCAGGATGAAAGCATGGATTGGTATTAGGGCCTTGAGATTTCAGGATGAGTTGGGAGGTGGGAGCCAGGAAAACTTTAAAGGAACTGAGCTGAGACTAAATATGGAAAAGTTTTTTTATTTACATTTCAAGGCCCCAAGTCAGTAACAGAAGCAGAGTTACAACTCAGAAGAGTCCCAGCCTGCCTCTCCACTGCTCTGCTTGGCAGCTGTCTCATTCAGTGCCACACAGCTGGGGAAGTGAGTCGCAGATGGAATAGTGGCAGCCAAAATCTTTTTAGAGACAAATGACACTGTGATTTTCTTTGACATCCATTGAAATTCCTCACTAATTTCCAAAAATATCTTATGTTTGCTTTAACACAACCAGTGGGACTCAGACATTTCAATGAAAACACATCAGAGAAACAAAGCGATCCCAGCTGTCTGGGCATGCAGAGCCCAAAGCAGCCAGACGAAGAAGTACCACTTACTTACTGAAGGCTGTCCTGGGACACTAGGCAGTGGAGGTCCTGGCCAAGGGACATAGAAATGGCATTTTCTCTCTTTTCACTCACCTCCATTCCTGTTCTTCAGTTGCTTGTCCAGTCAGAGAAACCAAAGAGCAAAGATGGCAACTAGAAACAGGGCAAACTGCTAATAACTGCCATGCTTGAACAGAGATAAATCGTGAGCACACCCCAGAGTCTGACTTTGTTGTCACTAAAGCTCTACGTGGCAAGTTTGAGGGTAATGAGTACGAGATAAAGCAAGCAAAGAGATTTCCTTCACTAAATTTCTTTCTTTTTTCTCCCAAAGAACTCAAAGGGAGCGGGGAAAGAGTGGATGTGTTCTCAAATCAAAGGCAATGTAGGCTCCTGAAACTTCCAATTAGAGAGAAAATCAGAAATTCTGGCACTCTGTCCCACTAATATTCCAGCGATCCTCTGGATAGACGTTTGATACTAAAGACCCTAAGTGGCAATGGCCATCAGAGAAAATGCACAGAACTTGAGCATGTAGGAGCCAGTGTGGGTTGATTTGATCTGATCCTGGGGGTCTTTTTGCTTCTTCAAGTCTTCCTCTTCTTTCTTCATTCAAAATGGACAAAAAAAGACTGGGCTCCAGTGCCTATGGACCTTCATCTTTAGCTACCAGAGACTCCTTTGCTGAAGGGTGTAGAAGTTAGTGACACTGCCCATTCATCTCTGACACAGCTCCATTCAGCTCATCATTTACCTGCGCAGAGTCTTACAGACAGCCTAATGGGGCTCAGCCAATACCTCCTTCCCTCAGCAGAACGTTCTGTACCACACTTGAAATGACAAGCTCTATGTCTCCCTTGGGGATGATGGTTCAGGTAGGGAGCTATGAGTAGGTCACTAATCCAGCCATGACAAAGCAGAAGAGATGTGACAAAGAACCAGCATCTATGATGGGCTTTCCACTGTGTGTCAGGCATGGGGGTAAGTGCTACTTCACATGTGTTTTCTCATTTCAACCTCACAACATCCCTGCACAGTAACTACAATGACCCTATTTGCAGATGAGGAAATCAAAACTTAAAGATGTAACTTGTCCAGCTCCTGGTAAGTTGCAAAGGAAGATACAAAACCCAGAGCCATTAGACCTGCACAGCCAGTGCTCCTTTTGTGCATAAATGATGGGTAGTGATAGCACTTAGACACCTATGGACAATATCAGAATGTTCACCATAGCAATACAAGCAGGGTCTACCTAGCTGGGAGCCATTCTGCTGTTGCAGAGGACCTGCCTCTCCCTACACCTACAACAATAAGTAGAAGACCTGCTTCTCCAGGTTTTGGCCTGGGTTGCTGGCAAATTCTTTCCTAATCCCATTCTTCACCAGATGAGCAACCCAGAATGCTCCTTGAGAGTCAGGAGACTCCTTGGGGCGCCTGGGTGGCTCAGTCAGTTAAGCACCCGACTTCAGCTCAGGTCATGATCTCATGGTTTGTGGGTTTGAGCCCCGCATCAGGCTCTGTGCTGACAGCTAGCTCAGAGCCTGGAGCCTGCTTCAGATTCTGTGTCTCCCTCTCTCTCTGACCCTCCCCTACTCATGCTGTCTCTCTCTCTCTCAGAAATAAATAAAACATTTAAAAAATTAAAAAAAAAAGAGTCAGGAGACTCCAGACAGAAATCCCACATAGACCAGCAAATCTCTGCTAAGATCCTAATATTGACAAGCTCTGTGCTGGGCACTGAGAATGCAATAAATAAGACACAGTCAGTGTTCTAATGCATCTTAAAGCCCAGTGCAGAAAACCAACAAATTATCAGATAATTATAATAAAGGCAGTAAGCACCATGACCCAACAAGCTCAGGGAACCTGGGGGACACTTCCCTCAAGTTGAGGTGGGGGAAGGAAGGGGAAGGTCTGGTTTTTCCAGGAAGGAGAAGCTAGTGCAAACACTGGTACTATAAAGACTGATACATCTTTGAACCTGCAAGTATTTTTGTGCAGCTGAAATATTGAGTGCAAGTGGCCAAAAGTGAAACTGGATACCAAAAGCAGATCTGGAGGTAATTATGGCCATAAGATTTTCATATTTTCCTAAAGTCCAGGGGAAGCTACTAAAGGAGTTTCAGCAGAGGTGATCAGATGCCTGATCTCCTCTGGTCTGAAGAAAAATCTGTATGATGGCCACTTGGAGAAAGGATGAAAATGGGGAGAGTCTAGAAGCAGGAAGAAGACCTCTTGGAAGAGTATAGCAACATGCAACAGGAGAGGAAGGCTCAGACTGAAGCAGGAGTGGCAGAGGCCAAAGGAAAAGGGACCAGCACAGGAATGACAAGGCGGGAGAATAACCACACCCTGCAGAATGCCCTCTCCCCTGGGAATGCCCTCTGAAGCAGAGGCTGAAAAAGCCCTACTCAACTTTCTTCAGGGAGGAATCTTCTTCATGTCCCAGGCAGAGACAGTTCCCTCCTCCACACTCCTGGAGGATTTTGTATCTACCTCTTCTATAGTACTTAATACTCCTTCATAATTGCTCTATGTCTGCCTCCCAAAAAAACTGAGTGTTTTGAAGACAGAAGCCATGTCTTATTCACCTCCTCTTCTCCCAAATAGTATCTGGCCTGCAATAAGCAATTAGCCAGAGTTTGTTGGATAAACCTGTGACCTTGCTGGACTGTCACACCTTCCTCACACACACACAGAGATGTGAGGAAGTGACTAACACCCAACCACCTTTATAACCGACAAAACTTCTCCTGGGCAGACAGCGGCTGATCAGGGACAGCCAGGAAGCACCAGCATGCTGCAGAGCCTTCCCCACAAAGCCATGCTGTGGACCTGTCCCCTCTTCTACCTCACCCTCTTCTGTGCAAGTAAGGACAACCCACTGGGCCTTTCACTCTTAGGGAAATGTGCTGAAAGAAAGGTTTGCTGGGCGGGGGAGGGGGGGAGGTCTGCGGGGAGGGCCATTGCCAAGCTTGGCTCTGACATCCATCCCCTTAGGATGGAGGCAGTTCTCCATCACCTCTCCACCTGGGCTTTTCCTTTCAGGGGTCTCATTGGATATCATTTTGACACCAGACTCTGAAACCCTGACTGTTCTAGTTGGCGAGCCTGCCACCTTTCGTTGCAGCATAATGGGAGGGGACTTGAAGGACTATCAAGTGAGCTGGTATAAAAAGAATGAAAATAACTCCCTGACTTTAGTGTACAGACAAAGCAACAGTTCTAATAACAATATAAGCAGTAATTTCAAAGGAAACATTGATGCTTTAAAGGGCCAATGTATACTTGGCATTCAAAGAGCAACAATAAAAGACACTGGGACCTACTACTGTGCGTCTGATATCCACAGTGCTATAGCCCTGCTTCTGGTCTTCTCAGAACCCTTGGGTCAAACCGAGGGGGCAGGTCCAATGAGAAGACCACCTGTGGCTAAAATGTGCACTACACCGAGGGGAGACCACCTGATTATCTCAATAGTAACATCTGATAAGAGAGACAAGAGCTAAGTTGGGCCAAGGGCCTTATCTTTGTGGTTGGTTGAGAGAGGGCTTAGTTATCAGTCAAAGAGGACAGAAAAGTTCATTAGGGTGTATGCAAAGCAACCACAGGGGCCCTGCACCTGACTCTCAGGGACTTCTGAGAAAAGGTTGAAAAGAAACCCAATCTTCAATGCTGAGAATGTTTTCTTATTGCAGAGGCAGGCTGAGATGAACAGAATTTCTACTATCATGAACGTTGTAGCTCATTCCAAACTCTTTATTGTGAAAGCATTCGTGTGCATAAACTAGACAAAGCAAGGATGGTTCTCCATTACAATCCTAATCAAAATTTTCAAAGCTATTAGAGATAGCTTTAACTCTTACTCTGAAGAAGGAGGAATAGAGTCATTTTCTGAAATGCTCCCTAACTATTTCAGATATTGAAAGTTTTATATCATCCCTTAGCCACAGAGGAGTTCAGACTGGTAGGGAGAGGGGGAATATGGGGATGGACAGGGAGGGATAACACAATCTCCTTCATGTCGGTTGCTGAGAGAGATCTTGGAGACTAATACTTGTGGAAGTGTGGGATCTGTGAGTTGGTCATGATTCAACTGAATAAAAAAAGAAAAGAAAGAAAAAAGATCCCAAGTCCCAAGTTGAAATGGATGAGCCAAAAGTCTCTGAGACTACAGGAAGCCAAGGCCTGGAGGAACCTATTAAGTAGATCGACAGGCAGGAGGACTTATAGATATAAACATTTAATAATCTTTCAGGAAACACTTTCACCCTGTTGGCTTCAGTAGCCAACTGTTTGTTTTTCTGCTCAAATCACTAGTTTGGAATCGTCTCTCCACATTAAGTTACAACTCAGGTATTATGATGCAAAGTAGACCTTGAGTTTATGAGAACAACAGCTCTCTTGATACCTTCTATTCAATATTCCTTCCCACGCACTCTCATCTTCTTCACACATTTATTTATAGGGCGATTATTGTACTTATAATATTGGGGTAGGTTGTGGGAATAGAAATCACTGTAAGTCAAGTTCTAGCTTAAGTTCTAGTCTCCTTAATGTGTCTGCAATTTATTTTAAAGGCAGCAGTAGAATTACAATTAAATATTACAGACGAATACAAAAATACAAGAAAACACATACTATATAACAATGAGGACACTGGCTTCATTTGCAGTACTCTAGAAGCCAATGAAAAGGCAATCACTATGAGCAAAGTTTCTTGGAATAGCTCAGGCTTGAAACTGGTGGGACTTGGGTAAGTGAAAAGGAAGAGGGTATTTCAAAGTGGTTGTACTAGTCATTTATTGTTACATAACAAATTACTAGGGCTCCTGGGTGGTTCAGTGGGTTAAGCATCCGACTTTGGCTCAGGTCATGATCTCACAGTTCTCAGGTTTGAGCCCTGCATCAGGTTCTGTGCTGACAGCTAGCTCAGAGCCTGGAGCCTGCTTCAGATTCTGTGTCTCCCCCTCACTCTGACCCTCCCCTGCTCACACTGTCTCTCCCTCTCTCAGAAATAAATAAAAAATAATAATAATAAATAAATAAACAAATTACCACGAAATTTAGAGGTTTCCTGTAAGTCAAGAATCCAGATGTGGCTTCGCAGGGTCCTTTGCCTCGAGGTCTCTCATCAGTCAAAGGGTCAGCTGGGGCGACAGTCATTAAGCATTGACCGAAAAAGGATCCACTTCCAAACTCACTCAAATGGATGTTTGTGACCCTTATGTGAGCATCTCTGTACACCTCCACATAACATAGAAGCTTGCTTCGCTAGAGCAAGGACTTTGAAAGAAGATTTCCAAGATGGAAGGCACTGTCTTTCTGTAACCTAATCTTAGAAGTGAAATCTCATTGCTTCTGCCATTTTCTATTCAGTAGAAGTGAGTCAGTAAGTGCAACTCACACTCAAGGGAAGTGAGTGATTACACAAGAATATGAACATCAGGGATGAGAGATCACTGAGGGGTCGTCCTAGAAGCTGCCTACCACAGGAGATTAACACAACAGAGCAGGGAAAGAGAAGGCTCCAAAACTCTGGTTGAGACCAACTTGTTTAGAAACCCTTGACCTACAAGGCTAAACAGATTTGATTTTATATGCCAGTATTTCTCAAACTTCACTGTGCATGTGAAGCACCTGGAGAGATTGTTTCTATTTATACTTTTGAGCCCTAGCTACAAAGATTCTGATTCAGTCTATCTGGGGGCAAGCCTGGGAACATGCATTTATAATAAGTGTCCAGGTGATTCTGATGCACGTGGTTGAAGGACATGCTCTGAGAAGTTCTGCTGTAAGCAATAAAACTATTAGTTTAGTACAGGGAAGATGCGGCCAAGTTTTTCTGCCCTCACTATAGAGAAATGGACATTAGATGTGGTCAAGGCATCTCTTGAACAATGGGTCTCAATTCCAACTGCATATTTTAATCATCTGGGGGGAAATTCTTTAAAAATACCAAGGTCTGGAATACATCTCCAGAGATTTTTATTGAAGTGGTGTGGGCATGAAGCTCCGGTTTCTCAGGTAATTCAACCTCCATGCCTTGCCCTCTCCCCACTTTCCAGTCTAAGATCTTGCTATTTCTTTTTTCTTTTTTCTTTTTTAAATATTTTTTATTTATTTCTAGGAGAGAGAGAGAGAGACAGCACGAGCAGGGGAGGGTCAGAGAGAGAGGGAGTCACAGAATGAAACAGGCTCCAGGCTCCGAGCTGGCAGTCAGCACAGAGCCTGACGCGGGGCTCAAACCCACGAACCGCGAGATCATGACCCAAGCGAAAGTCGGACGCTTAACCGACTAAGCCACCCAGGCGCCCCAGATCTTGCTATTTCAAGTGTGGTCTCTAGATAGACAGCATCAGCATCACTTGGAATTTTGTCAGAATGAAAAAGCTCATGCACTTGCCCTCGATCTAGTGAATCAGAATCTGCATTTTAACAAAATTCCCCAGGTGGGTTATATGCATGTTAACGTTCAAGAAGCACCAGTCCAGGGAAGCCATCACTATTGAAAAATTTCAGTGAGGTAGAGAAATATAAATCTGGTTTTCCCAAATGCTAACCAAAAAATCCTTATTTGTAAAAAGCTCCTGAAGGGATGCTGATGTGCAGCCAGGTGTGGGACTCACGACAAGCAATCAGTCATCTCCAAATCATGTTACAGATTATTTGTGTTACCAATATAATAAATATTCTCTTGGAGTTATTGAGGTGTTATCGTGTCCTTGTATGCTCCTTGGAAGAAAGCTTTATATAAATTCCAGGTATGATCATTTCTCATTCATCCACAAGCCGATTAGGAAATGAATTAATATTAATTGAGTCAATGTACTTTTTACCACACCATATGACCTTCATAGATTATCCGCTATAACCCAGAACCTTGTGCCACATACCTTCAACTCAAGAACAAGCCAGAAAAAAAGAATATGAATGATTAGTGTCTGATTAAGTCTGATTGGGAAGAAAAAGGACAAGAGTGAGAGCATGTATATCTAATTGTCCATTCATCCTTCAGGACAGATGAGAATGTGAAGTTCTGATTCAGGGTGGGGTGAGGCAACTCAGAACCTGAGATAGGCATGGGGTGTGCATAAAAAATAGAGTCTGGAGCCAAGGAAGAAGAATGCAAGCAGAGTGCCCAACAATGGTCTGAGAGAGTCAAAATTAGAGACCTAGAGAAATTCCCTGAGCTTACCGGGAGGTAATTGATAATATCTTTCATATACGGACACCTGGGTGGTTCAGTTGGTTAAGTGTCCTACTTCAATTCAGGTCATGATCTCAGGGTTCATGAGTTCAAGCCCCACATTGGGCTCTGTGTTGACAATGCAGAGCTTGCTTGGGATTCTTTCTCTCTCCCTCTCTCTCTGACTCTCCCTCACTTGTGCTTTCTCTCCCTCTCTCAAAATAAATAAATAAACTCTTAAAAAAAGAAAATATTTTCTATATTATCTGGAGCTGCAGACTGAGGTGGAGATAGGGTCACCAAAGGCCCTAACATACTATAAACATGAATCAAGTGTTTCTGCAAAACTTCCAAAGCCAAATGAATGACGAGAATGTCAACTGATATTTCTGTAATGTCCATGTTCTTCCCCACTGCTTTGGTAAAGGCAATTGAGAGTTGACTAAAGTCATATTATTGTTGTCCCCATTATCCTGCTTTCTGTGACTCTTATCTATCATAAAAAGTGCTCACTTGAAAGAGTTCAGAGCAGTGAAGAGAAATCTCAGAGAATGTCTGCCCAGGCTCTAAAAGATCTCTGAGTTCAACTGTCAAGGCACGGTAATAGGCATGCCACTTTCACTGGGCTCCCAAACAAAGGAGTCCTTGGGCATCCTTTGTAGCTAGAAATGGAAGATGTAATTGCTCAATGGCAGCAAAAAGGCAGTGGCTTGTGTCCATCCAGTAGCACAGTGCCATCAACTGGCTGAACTTACAAACAGACCATCCAACATCATGGAACCATGCTATGGAGTGACTGGCAAAAGAAAAGAAGGGAATTGGAGTACACCTTTTCCTCTGTGTCAGAGCAGGCCACTGCCAGCCAAGGAAGAGAATGTGATTCTTAGACTATATCTCATATTTTCTAAAGGGGTCACAACTTGGAAGAAATTACTCATTACAGCACCCTGCAAGTGCCCAGGGAACGTCCAGGTAGGGTCCAAGTAAGGAAATGTACTAAGGAAATCCAGGTTGTGACCTTCATTCTGAGCAACTAAAGCTTTAAACAGAAAATTAGAATCATTGAATTTGAAAGCCAGAAGGGATCTTAGAGGCCAAGCAAGAATCCTTCCATTCAGTGTATATGTACATTAGATATTAATGGAATAAATGATCATCCAAACTCAATTAAAATTTTTTTGGTGACAGTTCTTATTTTTAAAAATCACTTCTTTGGGCATCTGGGGGGTCCGTTGGTGGCATGTCCAATTCTTGATCTCAGGTCTTGCTCTCAGGGTGATGAGTTCAAGTCCCACACATGGCATGGAGCCTACTTTTTTTAAAAAAAATCACTTACTCCAACTTGAGGTTTGCTTCCCCATAACTTTTTAAAAAATATAATTAACATATAATGTTATCTTAGTTTCTGGTGCACAACATATTAATTTGACAATTTTATCATTATTCAGTGCTTTGTCATGGTAAGTGTAGTCAACATCACAGAAGGAGGCTGAGTGGAGGGATAGGAGAAATAGATAAAGAACATTAAGAGACACAAACTTCCAAATAAAAAATAAGTCACAGAGATCCTTATAACTTTATATGTTGGTGTTTTTTGTGCATTCTGAAACAACACAGACTAAGTTCTACCTTTATATTTTCGAATATTTGAAGACAGCTATCATATCTAACCTCTCAAGCCCTCATTTCACTATACTCAATATGCTCAGCCATTCCTCATGACTGTCACACAAGTTTTAAGGTCCTCAAGAGGAGATTCCAAGTTTAGTAAATATTTCTGTTCCACACAATTCTCAATACTGTAACTCTCATGTGGTGGGTAATCAGTAAATATGAGTGACTGCATGAATTAATACCTATGTGCCCAATGACTGTTCAATATGTCCACTTAGAAGTCTCAAACTCACTTTAACTCAACTCCAGAACTAAAATCAAGATGTTCCTTCCAAATATGGTCCTTTCCTGAGGTTGCCTATCTCAGTGAATAACACTTCCATCTCCAATCCAGGCATGCCTCTCCATCCTTTGTTACCAACTCCTTGGTTCAAATTTCCATTTTCTCCTTTGCATTATGTCATCAATCTGAATGAGCTAGCTGGTCTCTCGGACCTTCCAATATGTCCTCCCCTCAGCAGCCAGAGTAATTTTTTCAACATACAAATGTGATTATGTTATATCCTTGATTAAAAATCCTTCAATGACAGGGGCACCTGGTTGGCTTAGTCAGTTGGGCGTCCAGCTTTGGCTCAGTTCATGATCTCATGGTTCATGACTTCAAGCCCCACATTGGGCTTGCTGCTGTCAGTGCAGAGCCTGTTGCAGATCCTCTGTACCTCCCTCTATCTGCCACTCCCCTACTCGTGCACTCTTTCTCAAAAATGAATAAACATTTGGGGCGCCTGGGTGGCTTAGTCGGTTAAGCGTCCGACTTTCGCTTAGGTCATGATCTCGCAGTTCGTGGGTTCGGGCCCCGTGTCCGGCTCTGTGCTGACTGCCAGCTCAGAGCCTGGAGCCTGTTTCAGTCTGTGACTCCCTCTCTCTTTGACCCTCCCCTGTTCATGCTATCTCTCTCTCTCTCTCCTAGAAGTGAATAAAACATTTAAAAAAACAAAAAACAAAAAAAAAGTTTAAAAAAAATGAATAAACATTTATTTTAAAAAATTCTTCAGTGAATTCCCATTGCTTACAGGCAAAAGACCAATCAAAATCCCCAAAGTGGCCTCTACAACGCTGCACAGGCTGACCCCTTCTCACCTACACCTCCAATACTTCTTACCCCCACTCTTCATTTCCCTGCTCCTGAAAAACAGATGACCTTTGAGTTGCTAAAATGCACAGGTACCTCCCACCCCAGAACCTTTGCACACTATATTAGTCCATCCTTAGGGAACACTTCTCCTATCTCTTCCTATCTCCTATCTCTTCACCTATTTTGCTTCTACTCATCTTTTGAATCAAAATTGGCACATCAATCCCTCAGAGATGTCTTGAGATCTCCCAGCAAGTTCATATTTGGAGGGGGGGGAAGGTTAAATATGCTTTTATATATCAGTTTGTAGTATTATTTCATTAATTTAATTAATGTCTATTTTTCTAGCCTGTAAGCTCTGAAAGATCAAGGACAATATCTGCTTTTGCTTATCATTGAATCTGACAAATTGTATAAATGTATTTGTATGAGTAAATGATTCTGAGATCGTAAGATTTTCCAGAATTTGGTGCTCATCACTGACTCTGGGCTGCAGTAAGTCCCAAATCTGCACCATACTTTCACTTTTCAGTGGTCGTGGAGACCCTAGAATCACTCTGAGCTAGAATCCAATGGTTCTCAGAGACCAAGAATTTCCACACATTTGGGGCACACAGGAAAACTGAGAGGTCAGAGGGTCCTGCATGTTTTTGATCCAGTTACCTAGAGATTTTGGACAGGTAAGCAAAACCCACCCAGAAAGGCTGGCCAGCTAGGAGGAAATCAGAGGAGCCGATATGATTATTATTTTCTCAGTGACTCTTGGCTGGGCTTATGATGAGCCCTTTTGGTGTTTTGGATTTTGTATGGATATTTTCAGTAGCTATATTATTAAAATACGCAAGTCTATAATTATGGGGATGCATATCCTTATCCCTCAAATATGTACTGAGCTCGCATAATGTTCCTGGTTCTATGCCACATGCTGAGTTACAAAAACCACCAAAGCTCAATTCCTGTCCTCAAGGTGCTCTTTCCAGTGGGAGAAACAGACATGAAAATAGAGACTTATTTACAGAGGAAGGAGCAAGCATTTGTGAGAAGGTAAAGAAGAAAGTGATGGCCTAAAGCTGGGAAAGTCTTCTCAGAGGAGGTGATATGAGCTCATCACAGCAAAAAAACACTTGTTTCCCTGAGGTAGCATATGCTTGGAGATTTTTTTTTATATTTATTTATTTCTATTTTTTTTAACAGTTTATTGTCAAGTTGGTTTCCATATAACACCCAGTGCTCATCCCCACAAGTGCCCTCCTCCATGCCCATCACCCTCCTTTCCCCTCCCTCCCACCCCATCTGCCCTCAATTTGTTCTCGGCATTCAAGAGTCTCTCATGGTTTGCCTCCTTCCCTCTCCCCCACTATTTTCCCCCTTCTTCTCCCACTTAGTCCTCTGTTAAGTTCCTCCTAATCCTCCTATATGTGCAAACATATGGTATCTGTCCTTCTCTGCCTGACTTATTTCACTCAGCATAACACCCTCAAGGTCCATCCATGTTGCTACACATGGCCAGATTTCATTCTTCCTCATTGTCATGTAGTATTCCATCGTATAGATAAACCATATCTTCTTGATCCATTTGTCCGTTGATGGACACTCAGGTTCTTTCCATGTTTTGGTTATTGTTGAGAGTGCTGCTATGAACATTGGGGTACATGTGCCTCTGTGCATCAGCACTTCTGTATCCCTTGCGTAAATTCCTAGCAGTGCTATTGCTGGGTCATAGGGGAGTTCTATTGTTAATTTTCTGAGGAACCTCCACACTGTTTTCCAGAGGGGCTGCATGGAGATTTTTTAAAGATGACCCAGGAAGGAAGATGAGCATTCTCAACAGCTGCGCACGCACACACGCACACACAGCCCTTCATCTATAGTGTTCTCAATTTAAGTAAAAAAAATAAACAACCTGAAAGCTGATGGGAAAATACTGAACCTGGACCAGACATAAGCGTGAGGGAGCTAATGTCACAGGGGCTCCTAAACCACAGATGAACCAAATTCTCTGCCTACTAAAGCCGAGATTTCCAAAATGCTGCTATTATACGCACCACAAAACAGATCAACTAAAGGGTTACAGTATGGATTGAGAAGGTAAGAAGCAAAAAGGAAGGGATGGGGAAGGAGAAACATTGTTTCCTTGGATAATGATCATTCCCTTTACCCCTTTGTTCTTATTCAAGAGTCCTCCCAAACCGGGGATGTCCCAGAATTTAGTGCTGCTGGGCAGCTGGCTTCCTGCTCATCCCATTGATGAGAACTATGAGGAAATCTGGGGAGACTACTTAAAAAATAATGTGCTCTAGAGGGAGGCAAATAATACCAGCAGGACTGGCCAGGAGTGTCCACTTCTGTGTGTTCATTGATTTCATTTGATTCATTTGGTTTGATATATTGAGATTTCTTCTCACATATGCCAGCACACTAGAGCCTACACTAATCTACAAATCTTTATCTAGGTTGATTAAGGTTTTTTACAATTTGCCAAGTTGTTTTTAGGCAGGACAAGAATTCAACTTTTCTCCTATGAAGTATAAAAAAGTCAGCTACAAATGGAGTTTGCTCCAGATGCTCCTTAAAGCTTGTGCTCTGTCATGTCACACACCATGTCCACTCACAAAGCCCTTCCATGGCTCAAGTCCAGAATCAACTGGGCAGGGACTCACCCCCCCCATCCCACTCCCCACAGAAGCTACTGCAAGACCCACAGAAACAGGCAGGAATCGATAATGTTCTCACATGGAAGGGGGAATCAATTATTTCAGAACAATGATGCAACCTACCGTTCCTTTGGATTCCACCCATGTAATGTGTATGCAGTATAGGGAGTTTCTACCCATGTCAACTAAAAAGAAATGTGATATGATTTTCTTCCCCTCTTGGAATTGTTATTAAACCTTGGTGCAACATTTGCCAAATTGTTCTTCAGAATATTACTGTCCCTTGAGATGTTAACAGTTGTTATGCAACTAACAAGGATTCCCTGGTCATATACGTTTGGAAAATGCTCTGTATTAACAGCCTTCTCTTACTACTCACCATTCTGTATTATCAGATTAAATGCTCTGACAATGTCTGCTATAAAGACAGCTACTTATCCCAAGATTGGGATTACAGGTATCTTTCCATAATGGCAGAATCATCAATATATCATGAGATTCCAATGATTAACACTGCCCTAAAGGAATACAGGAGAACCACCCAGATGGACTCTTGTTGCTTCTTCATTTCCATGTTATCCAGACTGAAGGACACCTAATGATGGTGAGAGGAGGCCTGCATGAAACCAATATATCTGCACAGGACTCCTAAAGAAGGCTTCATTGTTGGTTAAGATCGAGCTCTGTGTGAGAAATCTGAAAATGCTCATTTGAATACCACTCTTTGCCTACTGAATTAAGTACAAATACGTTAGACTGGCTTCTATGTCTTCCTTCCTTTATGCAACAAATATATCTTGTGTCCCCTGCTGTGCCAAGTACTATGCCAGACATTGAGTACACAGTGTGAGCAAAATAAACATGGGCCCTGCCCTCATGGATTTGCCAGTTTAAGAAGACACAAACATAAAACACACACAGGAATAGATAGTTGATGATCATACATCCTCTCAGCAGTGCACCACCCATTCCTTCCTGCAATGCCTTCCACACTTAGTTTCTGGGATGCCAGGCTTTGCTGATTTTCCTCTAGGGTCATTGGTCTCCCCTTCCCAGTCTCCTTAGCTGGCTCTTCCTCCCCTGACTAGGTTCTAAACATAGAGCATCCAGGGACCTTGCTTGGATCCCTCTTCCCTTTTGTATCTCTCCCCCAGGGATCTCATTCATGCCTGTGGCAAATTCCACATTTATGATTTCCAAATTTATATCTCCGATATGAAATTCCTCTCTGAGGATATAGTCTCCCCCGGTTGAACCACCTTAGCACTTACCTGTCTTGAGTCATTTCTGCATTCTTTCTTTTTCCAAGATTGTTTGGATATGTCCTTTATGCTCCTCCTAATTCATATACTCCTCGAGGACAGGGATCCATGGTCTGTTTCATCTTCAGTTTCCACAGTGTGTTGCATAGTAAGTGTTTAATATCTGATTATTGAATTTAATGTTTGAACTGAATTTCTGCTTTAGGGATCACTGAGACACACTTGTAATGAAAGGGAATATTTTATTTCAAGAAATAATGCCTCACCCTTCTGTATTTCCAAATGAACAACCTCAGATGAGAGAACATCACTACATACATTGGCATGAGGTGAATACTTAAATTCAAAAATGCTAAATCGAGCCAGTATCATCCCTCGTGGTCACAGAAATTGCTGCAAAGGCTTTATAAATTGCTTGCACTCCCACACCCCATCTGGCAATGCTGGTATCTTACAGCCATGGATGACTAACTCTTCTCAATAGTCCCCACTTGAATCTACTCCCTACTTTAATATGAAAAGGTAAGAGAAAACAGCAAGGGCTTGCCTGAAACTCTCCCACCCAACCAGAGCAAAGATTCCACCATGTAATGCTGAATCCTCAATTTAGGAGTCAGGCCAAAGAGGGGATCCAAGAAGAGGACTCCCTGCCTTGGCGAAAGGTGTTTCACCAGCAGCTCTAGTGAGAGCATGTGGCACCTACACCTGTGGGCTTCATCTGAATGTTGATCCAGTTTTTTCCAAGCCTCTCCCAGGGCCTCTTCTACCAGTTGAAGGCAGCTCAGTTTTATACACATTAGAAAACAGCAGTCCGATGGGAACTGAACATTGTGTAGAGAAAAGCTAAGAACGTTTTTAGACTTGATGATTTTCCCAAGTGAATTGGGGGTTCCCGACGGCCTCACAGGGAGGCCCCAACTGTGACGTGGGCACAACCCCACGGCACAGCTCCTTCATATGTGTGTACAGAGAGCCTGCTATTTCTCATCTTGGCTGCCCTAAAGCAGAGTTTGCCTTTGGCCTTCGCACGCTTAAAACTTAGAATTTAGTCTCTCAAAATTAGAGGAAAATTGTGCAGATTACATCCTTTCCGCCAAAATAAACATTTTTCAACGGTCATCACTTTATTTTTTTCCCATAACATTTTAAATTATCTTCTTTTTCTGGGAGTATCCCTTCCCCATCACACTTCCCTAGATTAACATATATTTATTATTGACAAGGGTGGAATGGCTTTAGGATTTCCACTGGGAGTTTGGTATGCTGTCCAGCCGGGTCCGCAACCACGTTGTGAGTCAATACCAACACAGCAGATTGTGAATAGAGGCTACGGTTCTCTCCCTAGTGTGCTGCAGCTGGGACCCTCGGCTCAGACCCTGGGAAACCCATCTGGAGCTTGAGCTGGTACTTTTAAAAATAAAGTATTCTGGCAGAGAGGGATCATTACCAGTTGAGTCTTGCAAAAAAAAAAAAAAATCATCTTCCCCTGTTCTCTTCTAGTCTGTCTTCTTGGCATATGCCATTCCCCATGCACCTTTTGTTATCCTACACCCCCGATTTCTCACCATAGTCTGGACACTGCTGTCGGTTTAGATTGATACTGTGTGCTTTGTCACACACCATGATTTCACTTGCAATAGTATCGCTTTTTGATAGATGCAGGTTGTTCATCAGGCTGCACATGGTATTTCCTTTGCTCTCCTTTGGTAACTTCCCAAGTTCACACAGTCACTGCTCAGTCATGCCCATGTGCAAACTAACAGACTACTTGGCAATTAAAGCCCTGCCAACCGAATAGCTTGTTTTTCTACTCAATAATCTTTTCTTTCGCTTGTACTAGGCGTTCATTATGTAGCTCAGGGTTAACAGCATTTTAATTTGTCACATGCATGATGTGTGTAACAGCTTCTGCATTCCAACCAGCTCTAACACACCAGTACCACGGGGATAATAAAACAACCACTCTTTACTATGATAAGCCATGGTGAATGTGATCAGTGATATTGTATTTACCTCCATCTTTGCCCCTCTACCCATCCCCGCTTGCCACCAGTGATTCACCACAAACCAACCAGAAAGTCAGAGATGCCCAGGGTGTGGCAATGGGGCGGCATCAGACTCAGAGTGGGCGAGGGCACTGTGACAGTATGAGGACACTGGGTTATGGCAACTCAAGCTGCTGTACCAACATCCATCCACCCAAATACTAACTTTCCCACTTAATTGTTTGGGGAGGTCTCTTTCTCTAGCCCCAAAGGCACGTCTTGGCCACTTCTTTTTATCAACACAGCTGCCTTCCCCAGAGCACTCAAGAATGGGACCATGTTTCTCTTCCTTGTTTCTTCCATTAGTTCTGTATCTTTACAGCTGATGCCCTGTTTTAGCCATTCTTTCAGCCTCATTTCTTTTTTCCTCCCAAACTGGGATAAAACTAAGCAAGGTAGTAAGTGCATTAGCTCAGAGCTCAAGAACTGGGAGGCAGGTGCCTACAGAACTGTGTCTGGGCTGGAAGTCCAACCATAAGAAGCATGGAGAATGCCAGTTACTACTGGGGGCTGTGGAAGCCACTGGCATGGAGGACCAAACTGTACTGGCAGCTGGGCTTACTCCACACATCTCTCCCAAGGAAAAGAAAGTGAAGCCTCTCCATCTTGGCATTTCTCCTCCTCTGGAGGCATAGACTCAACCCAGAGGATGGGGTCATCTAACTCTCTCCCACTGAAGGTAGAATAGGAATGGTCTCACTTCCCTCCTCTCCCTTGCAATGAAGCGTAAGGGGCTTTATTTGCTTCCCTTTGGAAAATGAAGCATGGAATTTCCCTAGGATTCTGGGAGAGCCGTTATGTCACTACCCTCTGCCTTAGGGGACAATTAGCAGGTTGGTAGATATTTGATCTATATAAGATCTTAATTCTGCAGCTGTAGGGCTCTGAACTACAGAATTTGAGCTCCCTATAAGCACTGAAGTACTACATTCTACTTTTTCATAAGCTTCTACCACAAAAGAAGAAAAAAAGCATTTATCTTCTCCTCATCCCTGAACTGTCCCCCAATCCTACTCCCAACCAAGAATCTTGAGCAAAATATTTTTCTCCCTTTCAGAGGAGAAAAGTAGGGACAATGTGCAGACAAATACCAAAAAAGAGGTGGGGCTTCAATTCATCTCCTTTAAACTCATAAACTATCTGCCCCCAATCCAAGTTTTTCCAGCTTTTTCCTCTCTTTTGGGAGATTGTTGAATGGAAGGACAAAATTACCATTGTTTTTTGTTTTGTTTTGTTTTGTTTTGATAAAGGTACTTCTACCAACAAAGGCATAAGATTAGTCTCTTATCAGCATGAAAACCTATGTTCTGGCCTCTCTGTGTTCTACCTGAGGACCACCAGCCCCCACCCCCCCCAACACCCCCTCCCCTGGTTCTTCCAGCAAACAAGGGAAATCATAGATTTCCAGAGGCAGCAATAACTTTACATTCTACCCACGGCTCTCTTGGTGTGCCAGCAATTCTTCACTGTGAAATCAGCAATTCCAAGAAAGTAGAAGGTAACTCACCCCCTCCAAAAACAGGGGGCCACGTCAGGGCACTGGACATATTTTCACTCTTAAAGGCAGGTCTCCTTTGATGCCTATGGTTTGCTGTGAGCCTAGGAATTTCAGGACAAAAACAAGGAAGGAAGGGAGGGAAGGAGGGAAGGAAAAGAGAACACAAAGTTGAAATACAGTAAGAACCCTTTACTTTCTGTGTCTGCTGTGCTCTAGGTTGCATTCCATCTCTCTCCCTCTCTCTCTCTCTCTTACACACACACACACACACACACACACACACACACACACACACACACACACAGAGTGATATGTTGTCCAGTGAGGGAATCACAGCAAGTGGGCTCCCCTGGCTAAATCTGAATTCTGCCTCTCAAAGGGAGCTGGATAGGAATTTGAATCTCAAAGGTCAAGGCAGGATTTAAGAGGAGGAACAAGAACCACAGACTTAACCCATTTCAATTAGTATAGGACCTGGAAAGGACAAAGAGCATGGCTGCTAAGCAAAGATGACCAAGTGCCCATTAAATGCCCAGCACTGTTGTAGGCGCTCAGGAGAACAGGGAGATAGATGGCTGATGCTGACCTAAGCAGGTCCTCCTGGTCTTTGATTCCTAACAGGCCAGTGGTGACCAATGACCAGGGAAGAGAGCTCTTGAGGATCCATGCTGGTCTTGGAGAAAGGACAAGGAGAGGACTGGCAGACCCTGGTGGCCACAGATTTTTCCTTGTCTCCTGAAGACCACACCGTAACAAGCCTTGATTGCACAAGTTGTATTATTTGACTAAATGATTCTCTTCCACAATGGTTTTCAATCCTGGCTGCACATCGGAATTGCCTAGGAAGCTTTTCAAAATCTTGATGCCGAGACCCCACCGCAATTCAATTAAATCAGACTCTGGGGGTAGCACCTAGACTTCAGTATTTTTTAAACCACTCCTGGTGATCCCAATGTGCGGCCAAGATTGAGAACCACTGTGTGTAGGTTAATTGTCCTAATTCTCCAGCTTTTCTCTGCCTTCACATTCCTTTTAACTGACTGTTATATTCTCTTTTATTTTTAGTTTGTTCTACTTTGTCCTTTCAGCAGGTAATTCTATAATACTCCATTAAATTTTTTTTCATGATTTAACTCTGCTTTTTCTCATTTAATTCCCATTGCCTGCTCCACTTCATCTTCCCATTATGTCTGTTTTGTGTTTTCTTTAGTCCAGCATCAACATTTACAGGGAGCTTGATATGGGTAGAGTACTGTGGTGGACACCCAACTGCTACCAAAAATTAGATCCAATGCAATACTATTTTCTGTTAAATTCTGTGCTACAGTTAATGGGCTCTCATCCTATAGAAGACAGGCATAGTGGCAAACTCTATGTCCTTTCTTAGGAAGCAGCCCTCTTGGTATATAAATAAAAGATCCAAAATAAATATATTGTAACCAAAAAATAAAAGGAGGATCCACAAACTGGGGGAAAATAAGCATTCAAAGCTGACTAAAGCTAAATAACATCTCCCCTGCCAGAATCCTGGCCTCCCCCTAGGAATGAGATGCTTCCATTTGCAGCAGAAAGAAGTCCCTTGCTGGTCTGTACACTTAGTGAGGCTCTTCTTTGGGGGCAGAAGATCTGTTGATGCAGGCTCATTTCCTCATTGTCCCCAGGTAAGCCCAAGACCACACAGGAGTGTCACTGAACCACTTGGGGGCTGACATGATGAAGAAAGGACCAAGAGGTGGTTCCAGATGCTGAGGACTTCAGTCGTTGGGGGGAAGCCACAAAATGAGTCTGTCCACTTCTCTTCCTGCCGCCCAGCTGCAAGAGTGGCCTTGGAGCCTCAGAATAGGACATCTGCAGCTTCCTGGGTGAGGTGAGCCCCAGGGAGCCTGAAACATCATCATCCCTACAGAGCCCAGCCCAGCCCTGAGCATACCAGAAAAGCCGATGAATATTTGCCCAATAATTGGGTGAATAAATAAATGGCTCTCTGACGAAATTACTCCTGAGAGAGTTTGTGGAAAGGCTGAAATTGAAAGTGGCTCTGTAATCCCACACTTGTTATTCAGCTATAGCTCTTCAATTTCTCTATCTTCCTTTTCCTTGGATTTTGCTCTTCAGGAATCAAGCCAGATGTCTTGTTGGAGTAACAAGAGATGTTTTTGCCTTTTAGAAGAGGCAAAATTTTGCAGTGCAAAATCACAGGGGGAAAAATGGATATAATTATACTATGTACTGGTATAAGAGGAACCAAGATGGCATCCTGAACTTTGTATACCAACAAGGAGACTTCTGTGGCCCTGATCTCCAGAGCAGCTTTACTAATAGATGCTAGTTCTCCCTGGAGATTCTTTTAAAACAATTTTTTTTTACTGTTTATTCATTTTTGAGAGAGACAGAGTGCAAGCAGGGGAGGGGCAGAGAGAGAGGGAAACACAGAATCCGAAGCAGGCTACAGGCTCTAAGCTGTCAGCACAGAACCCGATGCAGGGCTTAAACCCACGAACCATGAGATCATGACCTGAGCTAAAGTCAGACATTTCACTGAATGAGTCATCCAGGTGCCCCTCTCCCTGGAGATTCTTGAAGCCCCAGTAAGAGAGGAAAGAACTGGTTATTTTGCTCCCCTCTGCCTCCAGGTGGGTCACAAGCCAAATCTTCCCCCTCTGACCTTCCACACTGACTAGCTGACCCCCACTGCAGGTCTAACTATAGATTAATCACAAGGTGTAGTCACATCCATTATCATGGTCACATGAGGCAGTATTATCCCCATTTTATTGTTCAGAAAACCAAGGCCTGGAGAGGTTAAGTGGTGTCAGATACAAACAGATCTTCCAAGCCTAAATCCACTGGTCTCTCCATGACAGCGTAGCTGCCTCTTGAGAACTAGAGCAGGAAGTAAAAAAGAGGACCCCCAAGTTCCAGGACCCTGTCTGGCCCACTGTTATAAATCATATTCTGTCTGAGTCTTGCCAGAACAGAGGTAGGACTCCCCAGCTGCCTGCTTTCAACAGTCTGCAAATTCAAAGAAATAGAGTATGGGTTCATGGAACTCACTTGAACAGGAAAAACAGCTCTCTGTTTAAGGTTACAGGGGAGTGAAGTCTGAAAACATGGATTTGAAGGCTTGTGAAGGTCTCTACCTCCCTTAAATCTTTCATTTTTCTGTTTTCAGTGAGGCCAATAAACACAGCTTCCTCCACTGCTATGTAATCCATTGGTTTGATACACCTGGGAGCTGGAAAAATAAGTAAAGCTCTGCACCATAAGATGGCCAACAGAACTAAAACAAGCTCTAGTGGGGCGCCTGGATGGCTTAGTCGGTTAAGCGTTCGTGGGTTTGAGCCCCGCATCGGGCTCTGTGCTGACTGCCAGCTCAGAGCCTGGAGCCTATTTCGGAGTCCGTATCTTCCTCTCTCTCTAACCCTCCCCTGCTCACGCTCTCTCTCTCTCTCCTAGAAATAAATAAAAATATTTTAAAAAATAAATAAATAAATAAATAAAACAAGCTCTAGTTCCTAGCTTAGAGACTCCTCTTCCGGGTTCTTCCTGCCCTGTTTACCGCACGTGTGAAAACCGCCATGAATGCGGAAGATGATGCTATAAATTACCCTTCCCACTTGTATTCAGGGCTCAAACCTCTGAGCCCACCAGTGTAAAATAAACCTCCTGCCTTCCTAGATCTCCAAGTGCCACTTGGTTCTTCTGCCGGGTGATCCAGACCAGATCCCGTAAAAGGACCTCCAAGCAACACCCTGTCCCTGAAAATGAAATATTAGTGACCTCAGCCTTGTAGCCATCTCCAGCCATCTTACACTACTAGAGAGGCAGAATGAGCTTGTGGCAGTTTGTATGTTGGCTCTGTGAGACCTAAATCTAACTGACTCTGAAGAGCCTGAAATTAAGGCCTCCATTAAGAGCAACCTCAGGCTGCACACAGCCCCAGTCCCAGTTCCAGAAAAAGCCTATGATTGTTCAAGGTTAAAGCCATCCTCGGATGGCTCTCAGATCAGCTAATCAAAAACCATTCCTATGGTCTGAGTCAAGGCTGGGAACTGCAAACAGTTATTTTATACAAACTGGCCAATTTCTCACCGCTTGCCTGAATCCCACGTGGGCCCTTTGAACTCACCTCATAATTGGTCATTTTCAAAGGATTCTCAAAAGTCATAATTGGGTCCCACCAAAAGTAATGAACACCTCACAGATACTGAATGGTCAAAGCTGTTACCATGGGTGCTGTACAATTGTAATTGGTGCTTATGTGATGATGCTATACGTACAACATGTGCACTGTAACACCCCCGTCCCTTACCCCTTAAAAACCCTGCTCACTATTGTTCAGGGCTTCACCTTGCTGCCACTACACCGGTAGGCGGGTGAGCCCCTGCTCGAGCTTGTAATAAAGACCCTTTTGTACTTGCATCGGTGCTGTCTCCTTGGTGGTCTCTGGGGACTCGCGAATCGGGGCACAACAACTCCATTTTAGAAAAAGCCTCCATCTTGAGGGTGAACTAGGCCCAAACCCAGTCCCAGGAAAAACCGCAGGAAGTACTTAGGCCGCCTGCCCTTAGTTACTCCCCTAGCAACAGCAACAGCCAATCAGTTTAAAAGAGGCGCCTACATCCCAAGACGTTTCTGTTGGCAGTTTGTGGTCAGGCCAGATGGGCCGAGCCAATCGGGTACTGACAAGACAGCCTGTACTAAAAATCAACCTATCAGGGATTGCCAAGCTGGAAAGCTCCCGAATCCCACTGTAACTGCAATAAAAAGCCCTGCGACCCTGAGTTCGAGGCTCCATACCATCACCGCTGCGTCGGGGTGCATTGGAGTTCCTGCTGGAGCTTGAAAAAAGACCCTCGTGTGCTTGCATCGGAATCGGCTTCTTGGTGGT
>JAESUZ010002374.1:0-112600 GCA_017311185.1 Proteles cristata cristata | reverse complement strand
GAAAGAAAGAAAGAAAGAAAGAAAGAAAGAAAGAAAGAAAGAAAGAAAGAAAAGAAAGAAACCACCACTGTCTCAGAGTGTGACTGAGAGTCACATGAGTTAACCGACAGGAAGGGCATGACAGGAAGCTGTGCTCTAAGCGCAGCGACTACCTTAATGATGGTGACGGTGACGGTGGTGCCATTGTCTGGGCTCCCAGCACGAGAGCCAAGTCAGAAGGTGACTTCCGTTAGGCCATAAGCGAGTGTGAGCATGACTGTCTAGACCTGGAGGTGTTTTTTGTTTTGTTTTAAGACTAAATCATTGTCATTGTAGCTCCTCTTTGGCTTAACAGAGTTGAAAATACTCTGCCGTTTCTTACTGACGTTCCACGTGGCCCTGTGTGAATTCAGTTGCTCGGCTTGCCCTGCTCTTGCTAGACTGTGTGCGTTTTGACTGAGAAACCTTTATTCCCCTTTTCAGTTATGGTGTTGGTCCTGCCACAATGGATGTGCCCTTTTGAAAATGTCACCACTGCCCAAAAAAGAACAAGATGATGGCATCTCACAAGTCCAGAAGAGCTTCTTGGATGGGTCAGTACTGTTCTGCATTTTGTGACTGGTTGGCTTGGGTTCTTGTTTTTCCCAGAAGGAGGGGAACAGATCTCAGGAGTGTGTTCACTCATGTCTACCTGCCGGTAGCTTAATGCTCAGGAGCGCTGTGGAGAGTGGTCCTTTTTAATACGTTTGAAAGGACAGGCACCCGGCTGGCTCGATCAGTAGAGGATGCAACTCTTTTTTTTTTTTTTTAATGTTTTTTATTTATTTCTACGAGAGAGAGAGACAGCGTGAGCAGGGAGGTCAGAGAGAGAGGGAGTCACAGACTGAAACAGGCTCCAGGCTCTGAGCTGGCAGTCAGCACAGAGCCTGATGTGGGGCTCGAACCCACGAACCGCGAGATCATGACCTAAGCGAAAGTCGGCTGCTTAACCGACTAAGCCACCCAGGTGCCCCTAGAGGATGCAACTCTTGATCTTCGGCTCATGAGTTTGAGCCCCACGTTAGGTATAGAGATTACTAAAAAATAAAAAAGCTAAAAATACAGAATTTTGAACACAATCGTTATGAATGTCAACTGCAGGGGCATCTGGCTGGCTCGGAAGAGCTTGCAACTTTTGATCTCAGGATCATAAGTCCAAGCCCCAGGTTGGGTGTAGAAATTACTTAAATAAATAAAACTCAAAAAAAAAAAAATAAAAGAATGTCAACTGCACTGTTTTTAGAGATGCGTATCAAGGTATTTGGGGGGAGGGCACGATGGCTCTCGTGTTGACTGACAGTAGTCAGATCTAGGTCATGGCCAATGTCACTGCCCTTTAATACATGTTCCACATGCTCTCATGTCCACCCTGATGACTAGACTAGGAACAGCAGTCCTGTGGTAGGTAGCTTGTTGGAGAGGATTAAATGGTAGGATACCTACATATACAAATCTTGCCACAGCTAAGTGCTCAGGAAAAATAAGCTGTTTCTAATTCACTTCTGCTCTTCTAATCTCCTGTTACTTTTTGATACCTAGAATTTATAAGACCATCCACAGGCCACCCTATGAAATTGTTAAAACTGAAGACTTGTCGAGCAGCTTCCTGTCCCTGCAGGACATCCAGACTGCCTACTTTAAATTCAAGCAGCTGTTTCTCATAGGTGAGGAAAATGCTGAACAAAAGCTCTCTGTCAAATAGGGAAAGGTATGCCACGTGGATCAGGTGACAGTTGGTACCTTTCCCCTGGTCTCTGTATGTACCAGAGGCTCATGACCATGAGGGTTGATGTCATGGAGTGGAGGGGCGGGGACCCGAGGGGCCACTGTCATTGCCACGTTTACCACCCCTCCCCCCATTTCCCCCCAGGCTTTTACCCCACTGCCCCTTCTCATGGCTGGGGACACAGGCGCACCCCTCCTCTGCACCTCGTTTCTCCTTCCCCAGCTCACCGGTTGCCCAGTGGTGTACATGGGCTGCTTCCTTTAAAAGTCGTGGAATCGTGCAATACCTGTGTTCACTGGCTCACTCATGGTGATTTATAAAGTGGATGATTGGTTTGTTTTCCTTAGTGGCTTATTGAATGGACCACCCACCCCCACCACCCCAAGTGGAAATATCTTTTTTTCCTTCTGCTTAAGCAGAAGTGTACAAAGTAGGAAATGAAATATGCCCATCCTGGCCACCTCCACCTATCTGCCCAGGCTGCTTACTAGGAACAATTAGACCTGAATCATATTTAACCAGCCCAGTTGTTCATGAATTTTTGTTCTTCAGTGAGTCTGAATTACCGTCTGAGATTTGTCACACTTACAGGTGATTTTTCCTAACTTGGACTTTCTAGCCTAGCAAAGTCTAATTTAGGATTCATTCATTCATTCAGCTGACATTTGCTGATTTTCCATTATATGCGCCGAATGTGGATGCATTGCAGTACAGATGAATACGAGTAAATAGCCATGTCTACCTCTAACTAGATTTAGAGGAAAATCGAGGAATTAGAGGAATACACTGCCCTCGATTTTGGGCTTTTTCTGTTTTTGTTTTTGCAGATCTTCAGTTTTGGGTACTCGCACATTCACAGAAACTTCTCTAGTAATAAACAATACACAGGATCCTTCTAAGTATAGTCTTCACTGTGCTAGTTGGTTCAGGACTGTATTCTACACTTTCCTTCTCACCACCCAGGACTTGCAGAGAGGTGTCTGCCTTGTTGATTGGAGGTTGCAGCTTGGACCCGTATTAGATGTCCGTGAAACGCGGGGCTCTCTATATCAGAGGTGGATGGGGGGTATGGTGTAGGAGTGTGCAAGGAAGATGTGTTTGTGTATTTAGGATTTCAGCAGAAACCAAGTCTCCTCCTTTGGGCTCCCTGGCATCAGGAGGTATCCTGTCGCCTTCCATTGCTAGGACAGTGTAGCCTGGGTGTTGACTGTTTCTGCCTAAAACATGTTACTCTCCTTGTTGAGTGAGTCACAAAGTGGACCGTGGCTTTATATAAATACTGTGGGGCACTTTTTATTTGAACAAAAGAAATCCATTTTTGACTGCCACCCCCTTCCAGGGGCTTCAAATGGTTCAAACATCATTCCAGCTGAAGTCTGGAAGTGTCCTTTCTGAGTGGAGAGCTGCGCTTGGATTTGAGTAGCACAGAGTTTTGGTGGCAGACATGTAAGAGAACAAAGACTTGACTTCCTTGCTCTTTTTTCTTTTTTCAGATAATAGTACCGAATTTTGGGACACAGATATAAAATGGTTTTCTCTGTTGGAAAGTAGCAGCTGGCTTGACATAATCAGGTATTTCAAAGCCATCATTTTGCTCATGAATTTTATAGCTCTCTGATTCAAAGGAGTAAAGCAAATTGACGAATAATTGAACTGTTTTACATGTCACTGTTAGATGTTCTTAGATCATATGTTCTATTCACGGCTCAGCTGGGTTTTACATTTTTATTTATTATTTCTATGCACATTTGATCTGAATTTGTAGACCTGCTACTTGCTCACAGAGATCCCTCTAGACTATATATAGACTAGGTGTGGAGAAACCGCAGAGTAGGGGGCGTGGCAGCCCGCCAGTCTAACTGAGGCAGCAGTGTGGGCCTCCAAGGAGGGAACAGGAAGAAGGAGGGGTGATGCTGACTTTTTACTGAATACCTTTTTTTTTTTTTTTTAATTTTTTTTTTAACATTTTATTTATTTCTCAGAGAGAGAGAGACAGTGTGAGCAGGGGAGGGTCAGAGAGAGAGGGAGACACAGAATCCGAAATAGGCTCCAGGCTCTGAGCTAGCTGTCAGCACAGAGCCTGACGCAGCCTCGAACCCACAAACCGCAAGATCATGACCTGAGCCGAAGTCGGCAGCCCAACCAACTGAGCCACCCAGGCGCCCCTACTGAATACCTTTTTGAATTATGTGTCTCCTGTGTATATAACCTATTTAAAAATGATTAACGTCAGTTTTTCATAATTTCATGATTCATGTCAATTAGGCATTTGGGTTTAGGTTGAGATTCCCAGAGACGGAATTATTGTGTTCCCTTCCCTACCTCATATTTTGAACAGCTCCTCTCTGTTGCTGTTAATAGAGGAGAGGGCGAAGGGAGGCACAGAAGAGAAATGATCAGGGTGCGAGAAGAGCCCGCCCCTAGGATACTTGGGAGGAAAGAGAAGAACTCCTCTCTCTACCTGGCCCCCCATCTCTCAGTTCTACCAGGGAAGTTTGGGCAAGGCCTCAGCCCTCCAAACACACGTTAGCGCATCCGTTCTGGAGAGCCTGCTACACATCCCATGGTTTGAATTGCACACAGTGAAAAACGTCACCCGGAAAAGCACCCTTCTTCATGTGGGGTGGGCAGAGAAGGTTGGGCGTCCCTCCCCAGATGAAGCGCCGTCCAGGGAGGGCACCCCTGCAGGCGGGGAGCAGTGTATGTGAAGCTCCTCGTTACAAGCAGGGGAAGGTCAACCCTGAAGATCAGGAATAGTGTGTACGGAAAGAGACAAAAAGGATTTCTGGGCCTGCTGGATCTTTTCAGCCACACGTTGGGCAGGGGACCTTGAATTAGACAATGTGGGCGTGCAGCACAGTTTCCGATGTGGGCATTTGTGGGTCTTACTAGGACTTTCCGGCCAGCCTTAGGCATGAGTTCTCAATAGGAGGTTGTGGTTTAGAAATCACCTAGAAACATTTTGACATCGATTTTGGGATTCCCTTGTGAAAATTTTCAGTTTCTAATTGGCAGATCGGTGTCTTGCGGTACATGAGTAGTATAAATGGTAACTTCTTTTCTGGAGGATTTCAAGTGAAAAAAACAAATGAGATTGTCTCAGTCTTTAGTTTTCCATCTCTGAATTTCTCATGGTTTAGATACCTCATTGTTTTGATACAACCTCAGAAACTAATGCCCCTTTTTCTTGTCTCTCTCCAATGTAGACGTTGCCTGAAAAAAGCAATAGAGATCACAGAATGTCTAGAAGCACAAAATGTGAACGTTCTTCTTTTAGGTAATACATTTAAAGTTCAAAGAGTGGTTTTCATTTCCCTTGACTCGTGATTCAGTTTCTGCATCTACAGCTTTATGTAATTGGAATTGTCTTATAAAAGGAGCGAGCTAGTGTAGAAATCTTTCCCATTCTTTTCTACCCTGACCTTGGAATCCTTTGTGTTTGATTTCAGTGTTACAGTTTAAAAATAAATCCTTCATTTTGAACTTGGCAGACTTCTTTGCAGCCCAAGAAGGAATTGTTTGGTATCTTCAGCAAAGCTCACATTTCCTAATGCTTTGGATTTTGTTTTATATTCACTCAACTTGGTTAAAGTTAAAATCTTCTGATAATCCTTTTTATATAAAGAAATCCATGAATGGTTTGATTGTTATTTTTATACCTTTGTGTTTGACAGTCTTGTGCAGTTGCTATAGAAACTTTGTGGGTCGTGATTTCCTTTTCTTCAGTGGGCTTAACTTGCTGTACATGCAGACAGGACATAAGCATTCAGAATGTATAAGAACAGGCGCAAACTGCTTTTAAGTAAAGGTTGTTGCTGGAGTTGGTTAGACCTCAGCAAAAATACGATGTTTGCTGTTTAGAGTCTTTCAGGCTTCTTGTAGCTGTGCACTCCAGTTCAGTAGATCATCTCATGCTTTCATACCCTCAAGCTTTTACCATGGCTCCGATGCACTCCATGACTGCTGAAGTTGAGCCTCTGTGGGCGGGCTGGAAATCTGTCCGCCTGGGGCTTCTGTACTTGATGCTGGCTCACTGACTTGGATTTTTTGACATTGACTGAGTGCCTACCATGTGCGGAGCTCTATACTTCTGCCTTCTAGAAGTTCACAGCCTAATGAGAGGATTGGCCTGAGCACGTTATTGAAAAAGACCTCACCACCAGTGGCAGGACAGAGTACTGAGGAACTAAGGGGTGCAGTGGGGGACGGAGAAAGATGGGAATCTGAGAGGAGGAAGTTCTCAGGCCAGACTGTACTAGTCAGGGTTGCACAGAACATCTGAATCTTTGGCTGAGATGTGAGAAGTCACTCGGTCCCAGATGGATGACTGGGTTTTTCCCCTGAAATCTCATTTTCTAGCCCCTCTTCCTGTTACCCACAGGTGTACTATTAACAGCCTTCAGAGGCAAGAAGGAAGATTCCCTTAAAAATGAAATTTGTTTCAAAAACTGATAGCACTCCAAAGACAAAACTCTGTTTCTTTTGAAGCCGTGTGTCCCCGTAGTTTAGATTTGTCTCCCTGGAGGAGGAGAAGCAGCACCAGCGTAAGCCTGGGCCATGTGCCTCATGGTTCCATGGTCAGAATGAAAGGGCTTTACCAGCGGAGACACCCCCTACTTAGAACTGATAGGTTTCTCTCGCTGCACCGATATGAGCCCCGTCCTCCTTGTGGGCATTTGTAAACGGCAGCTTGAGTTGCACTTCTTTTTGAAAAGGGGAAACCACGGGGATGTAGACCTTAACTTTTAGGATCTGAAAACTCTAAGGCAAATGCATGGACACAAATGTCTGCTTTTATTTGCGGTGAGTCATGAATGCCGAACACGCTGAATGGCGTTGTCATCGCATGGGTCTTGTCCGGTGCGCTCCGGGGGTGGGCACGTGGACACAGATCAAGGGGCATTTCTCCTCCAGGCGAGGCAGGGAGAAGCAGGCACCTCTCTGCTCTCAGAGATGGGAAGAGCTGTGGAGCTGGGAATAAGGGAGTCCACAAATATTAAACTTCCTCCCAAGCAGAGGGAGTAGAGGAGAGGAGCTGAGAGGGGAGGGGATTCTGAGGAGCAGCTGAGCCTTGGAACAGTGAGCCCAGTGATGGAGCCTTTGACACGACAGCTGGAGGAGTTTTGAACTTGGGCTGTGAACGCCAGCAGGTCGCCGTCACGTGTATGGCTCCGCCCTCATTGTGCGGCACGCCGGGACGCCCGTACGCAGACAGCAAATTTGATATGTGCTTAATGCCAGCATATGCCGGGCCCTGTACGGGCACTGGCCGGAACCTGTTTTCCCCATTGGCCCTCGCCTTCAGGGAAGTAGACCTTGACTGTCCGTAGCCGGCACAGTTTGGTTTTGGGAACCCCAGTGTTAACTGTGCAAATGTGAGCACTCTTTCCAGCTTCCTAATACTCCATACTCTCCTGCCTCTTTGCACTGCCGCTGGGCCCCCTCCTAGAGGAGAATGCTTCCGACCTCTGCTGCCTCCTTTCCTCTCTGGTGCAAGTGATGATGGACCCCCACTGTAGAACCAGGATTGGTTTCCAGAGCCTCGTCCAAAAGGAGTGGATCATGGGTGGGCACTCTTTCTTGGATCGCTGCAACCATCTACGTCAGAGTGACAAAGAGGAGGTGAGTGTCCTCGCTGGAGAAGCGCCTGGTCTTTAATACCTGTCTTCAGATGTCAGGTCAGTGCTTGCAAAGTACACGCTGATGAGCTTGTTAGGAAGGCCAAGTTCAGCTCGCTGTTGGCTCTGAATGCTTTAAACAGTATTGAAACCCTTCCCAGAGGAAAGGGATATTAGTAAGTGTGCTCAGCGCCTTCTTTCTGAATTGTGTGTGCCAGGGTGGATATGTATTTCGTGACGGGAATAACATTGTCTTATAAAACTTAAAAATTAACTCAAAGAGACTCCAACAGCTCTGCTGACTTATTCTTTGCAAAAAAAACAAAACAAAACAAAAGAATATTCCCCATAATAACACAAAGCCAATTTTCCCTTGCACGTAAGTCTTTTCAGAATAAAGCATGAGGTTATGTTAATGCCACCCCTCACCAGGACCTCATGGTGAGTAGCGTGCTGTGCACGTGACCTCTTCTGCGTCTGGCTGTGTGCATTGCATTGCGTTTGATCTGGCCCCCACGTTGTAGTCTAGTCTCAGCTGCGCTATGCATACCCCTTTGGCCGCATTAATGACTGCTGAAGGGAAAGTGAAGGTGGGCAAACTTTCTTTAATGAAGTCACCTCAAAGCTCCGTGTGCCAGGAGTGTGACTCATGGTTCTCCTACCGCAGATCCTGAGCGTGTCTGGGCTGGGGAGCAGCGTGGCGCAGCGTGCTGTGGGAATAGAGAGCCATGCTCCTGCCCGCAAGGTCTTAGCATGTTTCTGGAAGACTCCAGCTTCTCTCGCCAGGCCGTGAGGTTTCTTTCAGGCCTGGTGTCTGCTCATCTGTGTCCCATCTAGCTGAATGGAAATCACCATTTTCAGCCTCAGAATGGACTTTGCCTTTCTGAGGAACTTTGCAGGGTTGATGGGACTCAAATAACGTGATGGGCAGAGAGAGCAGACACTACGTGGGAAAGAGTATGTTTTGGATATCTTGCAAAGATGAGGGCTGACAGGGACCATGTCAGGTAGGAGCATGAGTCCAGGAGCAGATCCAGTCTGATCTGCTTTCACACAGCCTTTGGAGAAGTCATCCAAATGTTCTGAGCCCATTTTCCTGACTGTTTAGTAAGGTTCAGATATTTAATGATACACTGAGCAGAAAATGAGGTGTGAAATAAAGTTCTTATATAAGCGTTTCTTAGCATCTCCACAACGACATACTGAAGTTGTTGGGGGGAGGGGTTCTTCAAAATGTGGCCATTTAAAAAAAAATGTTTATTTATTTATTTATGAGAGAGAGAGAGAGAGAGAGTGAGCAGGGAAGGGGCAGAGAGGGAGAGAGAAGGAAGGAGAGAGAGGATCCCAAGCAGGCTCTGTGCAGTCAGTGAAGAGCCTGATGGGGGCTCGATTTCACGAACCATGAGATCATGGCCTGAGCTGAAATCAAGAGTCAGACACTTAACTGACTGAGCCACCCAGGTGTCCCTCAACTCCTGTCTCTCTTCTTCTGAGCTGTGTGAGGTCTCGACAGCCTCCATAAGGGAGACATTTGTCCTACCCACCTGACAGCTTTGACAATGACTCAGAAGGATAAACACTGTGTGAATGATGAAGTGCCCTAGAAAACTATCCCTTCCAATAAAGGGCTTGCCTCCGGGTAGCTAATAAAGGAGGCTATCAGTTAAAAGAAATCTGTACATATGTGGAAAAAAAGGTTAGAAACTCCCCTTCACTGCTTCTGCTGTCTTTCTCACCCTCTTTCTCTTCTGCATCCTCAGCCTGTGGGGGTGAAGAAGGGAACACTGACAGAATTCAACATGGTGGAATAGAGTTTTTTGGTAATACAGTATACTAATGTGAAGAATGGAATTCTTTCCAGGGGAAAGACAGTTTCGCTTTAATTGGGGTTCAGAGAGTTCCCTGTCATCAAAATCAGTTGCAAATGCTCATCTGTCAGTGCTTGGTCAGTAATGAGATTTTACATATTTCATCCTAAAATGTCTTCCGTACAGATCAGTACTGCCAAATACTGACCCGAATCCATAGGCCTGTGACTTTAATGGAGCATATTCATAGCGTGGAGTGGGATGGAGTCCACGTGTTTCCCAGAGAATACAGTGCTCAGAAGTGGTTTTTCCACACCTCTGTCCCCTGAACTCGGGACAGCTGGCCTTGGACTTGTAGTGCCTGCTCAGTAACGCGTGTCTTGTTTTCACATAGGTTCCTGTGTTCCTGCTTTTCCTAGATTGTGTGTGGCAGCTGGTGCACCAGCACCCCCCAGCATTTGATTTTACAGAGACTTACCTGACTGTGTTGTCAGATAGCCTGTACATACCAATTTTTAGCACCTTCTTCTTCAATTCACCTCATCAGAAAGATAACGTGGTAAGAGTCCCTCTTAGGAACCTGTGTCTTACAGCAGCCCTGATCCATGAGTTACTGCAGTAGGTTTGATGGTAAAAATATTTATGGACCACTAACTATACACTGGGCCCTGTCTTGAGTGCCTTCTGAGTATTGACAATTGTCACAGCAGCCTGTGGGGTGTGGGTTCTCATCCCTGAGGAGCCAAGGCACTGAGAGGATGGGGAACTGGCCCAAGGCCACACTGGGAGCAAGTATTGGAGCTGAGGAATTAGGCAGAATGAAAAGCCGCCCTTTGTAAAGCTGGTCAGCCTTCTCGTCCATTTGCCTGGTGCCTGGAGTTATTCTGGCGACAGTGGAGACGAGGCAGAGCTGGGAAGCCGGGCTTTTACTTTCCGTCTTACACCCTTGTCATCTCTCCTGGGGCCTTGCTTCTGGGGGTTTTGCTTTCTAACCAAGCTCAGTGCCTCTGGCTGGCTTTCCCTCGGCCCCGCCTTGCTTGAGCTGCCCTCCAGGAGCAGTTTAGCAAATTCCTCAGTGAACTGGGGGCACAGGACCTGGGCTTCCAGTCCCACCGCCCCAGTTTCAGATCCCAGCCGGTCGCTCACCAGCTTCATGACCCTCAGGCAGTTCACTTCAGCTTTCTGAGCCTTGGTTTCCTCAAATATAAATCGTGAGGAATAGTGACCTCACAGAGTTGGTGTGAAAGTACACATCTGTGGCTGGCATGTGGCCCACTGGAAAACAAGGTGACCTCCTTCCCCCTCCCTTCCCACCCGGTGTCTTAAATGAATAGCCACTGAAGGCCGCAGCCTTTAAAAACAAGGAACTGGTGAGTGTTGGGTCTCAGGGCAGAGGCGCCCTTTCTGGCGCCCCTCAGCACCATGTGCCTGCGCTCCCCCACCCTCCCTGGAAGCCGTCCTGACCTGTGCTTGTTTTGGCAGGGCAGGGAAAGCCAGGATGCACAAAGCAAGCCTTTGAACCTGCTCGCCGTGTGGGATTGGTCTGTACAGTTTGAACCCAAAGCCCAGATGTTGCTCAAAAACCCTCTTTATGTGGAAAAGCCAAAACTGGACAAAGGCCAGCGGAAAGGAATGCGTTTCAAAGTAAGATGTCCACGTGTCTAACCCCCTTCATCTGCCCAGAATTCCTACCGGTGGCAGGAAAAAGTTACATATGCATCCTGTAAGTCTGAAGAGTCACGATCTGTGGCAGGCAAACCTCAGGGCCCATGAGAATCATTTGCTTTTAGCAAATCAGCCTTTGCTCTGATGAGAGATGACCATTTGCTGAATGTCACCAGGGATGTTCCTGCCAAGACCGTTGTACTGCATGGGAGCGTGTGAACCCTCTCTCTACCCAAGTGTGGTTAGCAGGGTAAAAGAGGCATTGATTGTGGGATTTGCTCGGCCTGTACCGGTTCATGTCTTCAGTAGCAAGACCTTTCCCAAAGAGATGTATCTATGATTTTTTCTGTTAAGGGCTGTCCATTCTCCCCACTGTATTGATGTGCAAAAGTAGCCACAGATAGCACATAAGCAAATAGGCATGGCTGTGTTCCAGGATTTACAGAAATAGGCACCAGCCCAGATTTGGCCATGGGCTGTTGTTTGCTGACCCGTGCTGTAAATCACGAGTGTCAAGTAATATAGATATCCTTTCAGATACATGTTCCTGATTGTAGTTATTAAAATCCCATAGTTCCCTAGATGGCAAATGATTTCTGTGGCATTTCCTAGTTCTTTCTCCTGCCCTGGAGCTTCCCCCCACCAGACCCGACGAAAGGGAACGTGGTGGTGGTGAATTCCAAGTCATTGTGTGTCTCTGCCTTCTCTGCTGCCCTACTTCTGAACCCATCTGCTCTCCAGGGAGCCTGGCCAGTCCTGGTGCGGGAGGTGCTCCATTCTAAGAGGTTTGGGGGCCGGGTGAGCCACAGCCCGCACTTGCAGAAGATGCAGCCGCTGGACAACTTAGAACTGTTGCTTTGCTCTTTCAAGGGGCCTCAGGGCCAGGGTGGACGTTTCCCCTCCTGGTTCAGTCTCTTTCCTGCCAGCTGGACCAGAACTGCCCTGAGCTCCACAACAGCTTGGCCAGAGGTCAGTTTTTCCTCAGTGTGCTGTGCCCCCTGGTGGCTGCATGCACACTCGTCACCTGTTCGGGATCACAAAACTGCCTGGGCCAGAGGGGCAGGGGACCTCAGAGACAGCCAGGGCCTGATCCCTTACTGTGCATGGGAGGAAACCGAAGCTCCCCTTTGCAAGACTGGATTTCACTTCTGTACTCATACCTGGTTTGTCCGAGTGTCCCTTTTCCTTGTAGCTAGGAGCAGATGGCCTGGGCTCTAGGAGCTGACTGGAGCGGCAGGTGTGGGCCAAAGCTAAAGGGGAGCTGGGGTTGGGCCACATGGAGCTTTGAAGCTTTTGGGTTAGGACACCACGTGTTGGGCTCGGGGCCCCTTGTTGAGCTGCATGGGGAGGAGACCTTGGAGAAGTTCTGTAGAAATGGCGAGAGGCCTTGGCTGCCTGGCCCGAAGGCACTGCTTGTGAACACCACACGAGGCTGCGGGGCCAGCTCGAGTGTGCGCTGTCACCCTCAGCCCTCAGCCCTGACTGGGTGCAATCCCAGCTTGCCCTTCTTGAGCCCTCTGTTCCCTTAGGGGTTGAGAGAAAGGGGTCTCGAGACAAGTGGAGTTCTGTTAGAGCGCCGCCTGTGGAGCCAGGCTGAGTTTTGTGAAGCCACCTTTAACGCTTTGTAGCCGGGGTCTTCGTGGATTACTTAACCGCTGTGTTTAGTTTCCTCGTGTGTAAAACGGGGCTACAACAGTGGCTGTGAGGATTGGCCCAGTCCATGCGTGTGAAGCACCGAGCACAGAACCTGACCTGGACGGCAGGAAACACTCGGTGGCTGTGAGCTTCCTCCTGCCGTCATCAGTCCCCTGTGTGGACGGACTGTCCTTGATCCCTGGGGAGGAGGCCAGGCCGCTCTGCTGCCCACAGCTGCAGAGTCAGAAGTCCTGGTCAGCTCTGAGTTGTGGCATTGTGGATGGGTTTGTTTTTCTTCTCACGTGTTCATTATTATTCTGTGTTCCGCAATAAGGAATACTCTTTTTCCCAGAGAAGACCCACTGGCAGGAGTATGTTAGAGAGTCAGAGCTAGCCTGCCCAGAAAGCTGTGGCCTGTTCGTATTTCAAACACACGCCCCAGGAGCAGAAGGGCTGGGGAGAAACAGCCCCTCCCCACCTTGCTAACCTCTCCGTGGGTCTCCGGGGTTCTTTGTAACCCTTTGACCTCTTTACCTGTCTTCACGGCCCCTTCCCACCGCTTCTCGGGGTCGGTCCCCTTGCTCTGGCTGCAGGTAGAGTTACTCAGGAGGGAAATGATGTACGTGCTCTCACAGTTTTTACCCCGTGCAGCATGTCAGGCAAGAACACCTGGCCAGCTCAGCCACTTCCTCAAATTCCTTTTGCTCCCACCTGTCTCCCTGTCCAAAAGAATCTTTATGACATAGGCTTAAACTCCCACTGGCTGCCTGACAGTGTACAGCTGTAGTTCATTAGAGCGACAGGCTCTTCAGGTAGTTGCCACCACTTCCTCACAGGTGTGCAATATCGATCTCAAAGAGGAAGCACTGTGCGCTCTTCAGAAACTGAATAGGACTGACATCCAGACCGGCCTGAATCAGCAGCCTGTCTCGAGTTAAGCTTGTTCTTCAGAAGTGCCTTAGGGCTCCTGCACCCGGGGAAGGGGGTAGAGCGCCTCCCTCTCTGTCACAGCTCCTCTTTCTGCACAGCTCCCTGCGTGCCCGCTTTCACCCATTTGTTGATAAACACGATGTGTATCTAAACATTTGCATCATGGAATAAATAAGAACCACCTCCCCCACCCCTGTGTTACTGCTTTTCAATGGCTTTCTGGTCTCATGGCAGTTCTGATTTCTCATGGTTGTAACTACTGTCAGGCTAACCAGAAATTTTTTTGTGTTTTCTCTCAAAGCATCAACGACAGCTTTCTTTGCCACTCACCCAGTCTAAATCATCTCCCAAAAGAGGATTTTTCAGGGAAGAAACCGATCATTTAATTAAAAACCTTCTGGGCAAGAGAATTAGCAAATTAATTAACTCTTCTGATGAGCTGCAAGACAGCTTCCGAGAGTTCTATGACAGCTGGCACAGCAAGCCCACCGACTACCATGGTCTGTTGTTGCCTCACATTGAGGGGCCAGAAATCAAAGTGTGGGCTCAGCGCTACTTGCGTTGGATTCCAGAAGCCCAAATCCTGGGCGGGGGCAGAGCAGCCACCATGAACAAACTCTTGGAAATGATGGAGGAAGTAGAGCGCTTGCAAGAGAAAATCGATGCGAGACCCCACAGCGGGGGGGCACTCCCAACAGAGGCCCCCTCGTTGGTGAGGAGCTCGGCCCGCCTGTCGTCCCTGTTTCCTTTCGCTCTGCTGCAGCGACATCCCTCTAAGCCCGTCTTGCCCACCAGTGGCTGGAAAGCTCTGGGTGATGAAGAAGATCTGGCCAAACGAGAAGACGAGTTTGTGGATCTAGGGGACGTGTGATTCGTCCACTCAGTGATTGTGAAAGAGGAACATTGAAGGTTGGGACAGGAGTCCGCCACGTTTGATCTCCGGATTAGCGGCTCACACTTACTGCTGTGGGGGTGGAAGGGGGTGGGGGGAGGTGTCAGTCCAGGGCTCTATAGGAAGAAGCCTGGACCTTCAGGAAAAGAGCTGGTTCTCGTGTTTTTTTCATACTCCTGAAAGACTATGCAATTAAAACCGTATCTCTAGTATTATTAATTGGAAGAAGTTACTACTTGACCTGTCACAGAACCGTGGCCATTGTCTGATGCGTAAGTATTATATAGAACCTGCAGTGGCTCGTTTACTACTAAAAAGGGCTTTGGTCAGACACTCTTGGACTCGATACTTGCTTCAGATCTTTTCTGTGCCAAGATAATTTACCCAGTCATGGGGAACAGTAAGTGTCTCTCTACCCGTCTTAGCTTGGAGAAAGTGCAGCTGTATGTGATGTGTGTGTGGCAAATTGAAAGACTCACTTAGAGGTGTTAAGAGTATGGCATTCCTTTAAACCATAGCATTTTTCCTTTCTTTATCTTCTTGCCTGAGAAAAGCTGGGGAAATTCCACCCAGATCACCCATCCTGACATTTCCGACCATCCCCCATTGTGCGTAGACTTTGTCACTTTGTGTGGGGTCGGCGGGCTAGCCAGGCAACCACACCGCCTTTTTTGTGTGCTGACAGCTCCCAGGTGTCTCTCTGTCCATCAGTACCTCCCGCTGCCATCCCTCCGTGCCCCCCCACCATGGGACATGTAGTCCAGCATCTTGCTGCTGAACCTGTTGGTTAAACTGGGGGAATCCCTTTGGTTTGCCTGAAGGAGCTTCCATTCTTTCGGAGCCTCTTAGTGTTTGAAAGTAATTGCTTTGCCTTTTTCTAACAGTGTGCTGAGGCTTGGGAACGCTCATGACCTCCACAGCAGCCCTCACAGACACGAGCAGGATCACTGTTGAATGTGGCTTTCATAGGGAAGCGACTGAGCATACATAGGAGAAGCAGTGGCTATCATATAGTACCTCAATGATTTAAAAAGCCATAGAAGAAACTTGACTATGCCTGGTGACCTTCTTGGATCTGCTGTCTAAATGGTATATATTTTATAATGCAGGAAAGTACACTTTGTAAGGAGCAGTTTTTTCATTCTCCGTGGAACCCTGTTAAATCCCACAAAAGGAACGGGAGAAATAATGTTAGAATGTTTCAAATGGAATGTTTTGCCTTTGATACACATTTGTTCTCCAGGATAGATCCCAATTTGAATGTTACATGTTTAGAAAAAAACTTCAGTTCCTTAAGGGCAATAAGAAATTCTGAAACAAAGAAGTTTCTCAGTTTGCACTGAATAGTCTTTTTGTTTGTGCAAGAACTTGCTTTGCTCCTCTCCCCCTCCATGTTGGCACACGAGCCAGGTTGGTCTGTTAAAATGACAGAGGTTGAGGAGAGAGCAGGAGTCGTGTGTGGGGGTCCAAACACATGTCCAGCGTCAGTTGCCTTAAGTCTCACTAGCAAGTTCAGTGGTAGGCTTGTGATAGGGATTTTAAAAATACACTAGTTCGTCAGCTACCTTAGCATACGTTCAGTGGGCCTTCTTAAACTAGCACTAACTTCCACATCTCTGCCCCCCCACCCCCCAGGTACACTATGGAGCTAACTATTTTTGTTACCATATTATAACATGAATATTTATACCGTAGCCTCTTCAGTCTTAGAATCTTAGTAATTTTCATTCCAAAAATGCCTGGTGTGATGCTTTACACTCCACAAAGTATGGTTTAAAGGCACAAGGTCATGGCCCTTGTCATAGCAGTTGAATGTGCATTGAAGTATTTTTCTATGATTTTTTAAAAAATTACAGTAGAAAAATAAACTGTTGTAACGTGAGGTCATGACAATTTATGTATTTATATTTGAAATAAGATTTCTATAAACTTGTATTTGTGTACAGAATTCTTAGTGGGTTTATATATTGTGACATTTTTATTCAAGATTGAGATATGGATTATGCTTAACAGTAAAAACTGAAACGAGACCATTTACTTTGTTTAAAATGCTGCACTGTGCAAGTTTGGAAATGTACATTAATTTACTGTATATAATATCTTGAGTTTGTTTATACCTCCCAAGTTTTTACACTGAAGATAAATTAGCTTTAATTACATTCAAAACTTTTTTTTTAAGGGCATAAGCTGTTGGGCTATATCTGTATAAATGTGCTTTTTATTTTCTGGATGTACAATGAAAGTTTATACTTGTATCTCACTGCATCATACCTGATTGCAGAAATTAAAGCACAATTTACAAGCAGTGCTGCTTTCGATGTGGTTGAAATAACATGGAACCATTACTTTCATTCAGTGTGTGTGGGGTTGAGTTGCTTGGTGAGTTGAGTTGGTGGTGGTGGTGGTGGTGGTGGGAAAATAATGACCGAATAAATATTTAAAGTTTTAGGGGCACCTGGTTGGTTCAGTCAGTTGAGCATGTGACTCTTGGTCTTGGGAGTCATGAGTTTGAACTCTACATTGGGTATAGAGTTTACTAAAACAAAAAAAAGTAAAATTTCAGGTGGTAATAAAATACTACGAAGAAAAACAAAATGGGGCAAGAGCCCTGTACAGCGAATAAAGGAAAGTGGTTTTGCAAACATGTGAAATTAAATATTGCTGCCTCTTTGCTTTTGAGGGGATATATCTATCATATGAGACGTCTGCTTTATTGCTGAAAGAGATCTGAGTCCAGTTAAACCATGAATAAGAAGAAGCTTTGTTTTGCCTTCCAGAGAGAAGAAATGAGATGGTGTGTGCTGGTAGGATTTTTTCTCATTTGCTCAGTTTAACACTTACTAGATTGAGACCTATCACCCGTGTTTGTTGGGAGAGTTCCATTGCCTTGGCCCTTCCTGCCGCAGCCCTCCCCATCTTGGGGACAAGAGAAGATGTCCGCCCTCCTCTGCTCACCTACTCCTATTATGTTCAGCTAGGCCTGTCTGTCTGTCACCAGGGCAGCTCTGAGACACCCCTGAGAACTTAATAAGCCCCCATTACCACCACATTCTTTTCATGGTTCGGCCAAAACAATTAAATTCCCAAGTAGTAGTTATGACCCTATAGATGAGCAGAGTCTAGTTCTGTTTTCCACACTTATTTAACAGCTCTTGGACTTCTGGTAGACTTGGCAATCTCTTTCTCCTTGATTTTGCCTGTTGATTTCCAGATGAGGGAATTGGGGCGTTTTTGGGGTACGGGTAAAGAGTGGGTCATATTCCAGGGCGCCTGGGTGGCTTAAGTCGGTTAAGCGTCCGACTTTCGCTTAGGCCATGATCTCGCAGTTCGTGGGTTCGAGCCCCGTGTCGGGCTCTGTGCTGACTGCCAGCTCAGAGCCTTCAGCCTGTTTCAGAGTCTGTATCTCCCTCTCTCTCTGACCCTCCCCTGCTCACGCTGTCTCTCTCTCTCTCTCTTTCTCTCTCTCCTAGAAATAAATAAAAATATTTAAAAAAAAAAAAAGAGTGGGATATATTCCATCTGACATGAAACAGGACTGGTGGGGCTCCTGTGGATAGCAGACTCCAGGCTCCTGTGCAGGGAGGGGTCCTGGGGCGGAGGGAGCCCCTCCCATGGTTGCCGCCAGAGTTGCTCAGCAGAGGTCAGCTCCTCAGCTGTGTGTGCTGTGCTTTGGCCCCACTGGGGTTCTAGAACATTTAAGAGGCTGGCCTTGGGGCAGGACAGATTGGGGCTGACAGGACCCGCCGCCAGCCTATTGCAGGGACGGCCTGTAGTGACCATGGCCCTCCACAAATGCTGTTCCCATGGCCTCCCCAACACAGCTTACTGCCCTTAAGAATATTAGGATGGAGGAGGGGCACCTGGGTGGCTTAGTCGGTTAAGCGTCCGACTTTCGCTTAGGTCATGATCTCGCGGTTCGTGGGTTCGAGCCCCGCGTCGGGCTCTGTGCTGACTGCCAGCTCGGAGCCTGGAGCCTGTTTCAGTCTGTGACTCCTCTCTCTCTGACCCTCCCTGCTCACGCTGTCTGTCTCTCTCTCTCTCCTAGAAATAAATAAAACATTAAAAAAAAAAAAAGAATATTAGGATGGAGGGGCGCCTGGGTGGCTCACTTGGTTGGGCGGTCTGACTTCGGCTCAGTTCATAATATCACGGCTTGTGGATTCGAGCCCTGCGTCAGGCTCTGTGCTGGCAGCTGAGGCTGGAACCTGTTTGAGATTCTGTGTCTCCCTGTCTCTGTGCCTCCCACACTCTTTGTGCTGTGTGTGTCTCTCTCCAAAAATGAATAAACATTAAACAAAAAAATTTTTTAAATAAGAATAGGGGCGCCTGGGTGGCTCAGTTGGTTGTGTCCGACTTCAGCTCACATCATGGTTGTGCGATTCGTGAATTTGAGCCCCCACGTTGGGCTCTGTGCGGACAGCTCAGAGCCTGGAGCCTGCTTTGGATTCTGTGTCTCCCTCTCGCTGCCCCTCCCCAATTCCTGCTCTGTCTCTCTCTGTCTTTCAAAAATAAATAGACATTAAAACATTTTTTTAAAGAATATCAGGATGGAGGTGGGTGAGGGAAGACCTGTTTGTGCTGTGGATTCCAGTGTAAGGCGGGATGTGAATGTTGATAACCAGCCATGGGTAATAGTTTAAATATCATTTATAGATTGAAGAGGAAAATAATTTGTTGGAGTGGTGCTTTTGTGTCTTTAAAAACACAGACACCCCAGCCTATTTTGTGATTCAGGCCCAGGTTCTTTTTTTCTTTTTAATCCATCTATTACATTGTCTGCCTCCAGCAGTTAAGGGATATGAACTGTATAATCATACGGAAATACACACAGTAAGCTTTTTTGGCCTTCTGTTATGAAAAACTTTCTGGTTTTGCTAGCTCGTCCAGTTTTTGTAAAGCAGTGAACTTTTTTAAACATTTAGATTTGAGTATCACTTTTACATAAGGCTGTGTGTCTGGCTTTTTCCCCCTCCCAAATCCAGCATGGAGGGCTTTGCGAATTATCATTTCCCCAAAGTCTGGGGCCAGGTGAATGTAGTGCTTATCCCCAGCCCCGAAAGGGTACAGCATGTGCCATTCTTGGGTCAGGAAGGAATGCAGCCGGAGCACATTTTATCCCTCAGACTCTGCCCCCAGGAGCTGCCCTTGGAATGCTCCTGCAGGATTTTCCGGGAGAGTCCAGCACAGCCTACCCCCCAGACCCTCCAGGGCGGGAGAGCAGCAGGAGCGATCGCCTGGGTGGCGGTGTGGGGGCAGGGTGGGCTGGGAAGGGGCCTGACAGAGTGTTCCAGAATGAAGGTAGCATTCTAGATCTTTTCTGTCCCCTCGAATTATAACTGACAGACAACTCTGTATCTGTTTGTCATACTGCATGTTGGTCTGAGAGTCCTGTGCGTTGCTCCGTGCTCGCTGCAGTGCCCTTACCATCCAGCGTCGCTATTATATTGTCGCCTGTATCTCCTATGCTGTACTTTCCATCTCTGGGACTTAGAAGTGTGTACCTCCTAATTTACCCTTTTATTTTGTGCCTTCTCCCACCCCCCTCTCCTCTGGCAACCATGGCTTGTCTGTATTTAGAGTCTTTGTTTTTTGTTTATACATTTGTGTTTTTTGATTCCACATATAAGTGAAATCCAAAAATATTTGTCTTTCTCTGACTGATTTCACTTAGCACCCTACCTTCTAGGTCCCCTCATGTTGCCGCAGCGTTCTGTATCTTGATAAGTTTGGGATCCGAGGGCGTATGCCAGAAGTCCACACAAGCACGTCTGCCGTGTGTTTGAATTTTACATTGAAAGAAAAAAAAAACCTAGGCAAATAGTGACCTCTAGTTAATGATACTGCCACTGAATTATGTGGAGAGACGTGTCCTGTTGTCGGCCATTGGAATGGCAGCAGCACTGGGATGGAGTGATGGGTAGCCGGCTGGGCACGGCTGGGCATGTGGCAAAGCAGGTACAGCACAGTGTCAGGGATGTGACCTTAAAGCTGGGCACATGTGAGTACGAGTGTTCTCAGGACCCTAAACTTCGCTGTGTTGGAAACTTTACATAATAAATGTTGGGGGGAGATTTAAATCTTTCAGGAAGTAACTATAAACAGAATATATGTAGGAGTATACTGGACCTTTATGGGAGAAGAGAACCCCTATCCTTACCAACTTTCCTGGCCACCAGGCTGTAAAGGACCTTGGGGAAGGAATTTGAATTTTCATGTCCCCCTGCCTTGAGCCCCCTTTTCCATTTCCATTGTCCCTCTGGGTCCTTTGCTGTTGCCTGGATCGTTATTGTCAGCTCCCAACTTTGCTTTCAGCTCCTCCTCTCACTGCCAATGAATCTTCCCAGAATAATCATGTGATTTTTTTTTTTTTTTGACTTGAAATGTTTTAGTGGCTGCATCCATTAGAACTCTGGGTTGCAACAACTTATGCCGAAAAAAGGACTTGTGTGCGTCTGAAGGCCAGAGATGCCGTTGGGTCTCCATACCGGAAGCCCCTGTGGTCTTCTCGGAGTGTCGCGGACCCCTCTTGCTCGGCACACCAGCCTTTCCTCTCCAGTCGGTGATGTGGGATGCAACTCCCGCAGCAACTCTGAGTTCAGGAGACCAGTCCCAGTGAAGCCGGAATCTTGTCCTCATTCCAGATGCTGGGGAGGGGAGCCTGGACCACCAGCTGTGGGCAGGGTCTTTGTGTGGCCTCTCCCGCCAGCTCTGAGCGTGACATGCCTATCTTCCCAGCCCCAAATCCCACAGCAGGTCGCCACTCACCGATTGTGACGCGGTCCTCTTTCTCTGTCAGGCTCTCACATTTGTAACCGTATACATGTCACATTTCTATATTTCTCTAAATTAACTCTGACACTGGCCCCTGTCAGAGGCTTGTGGCGTCGTGGTCAAGGAGCCAGTTCCTCTAGATCTGAACCTCTGACTTGCAGCTTATGAAGTGGGACTTGGGCAAGGAACTTAACATCCCTCCATCTCTGCTTCCTCATCTTGCAAAATGGCGACCTTCACAGAGCCCTCCTCACTGAAGGATTGGAGGGTTAAAGATGAGTTCCTTTTTTTTTTTTTAATTTTTAATTTTATTTATTTTGAGAAAGAGAGTGTGAGCAGGGGAAGGCAAAAAGGGAGAGGGAGAATCGCAAGCAGGCTCCTCACTGTCAGCACAGAGCCTGACACAGGACTTGATCCCACAAACCAAGAGATTATGACCTGAGCTGAAGTCAACAGATGCTTAACTGACTGAATCACCGAGGCACCCCAAAGAGGAGTTCATTTTAAGTGTCTGTCACATAGTAAATGCTCAATAAATGTTTAAGTGTTAGCTATGATTGTATTGTGGTGTGGTCAGTTAAAAACTTTATTTAAACAGGTGTGTGTGTGTGTGTGTGTGTGTGTGTGTGTGTGTGTGTGTGTGTGTGTGTGTGTGTGTGTGTGTGTAAATTTAACTTTAATCTCCAGCCCAGGAGATTAGCTAGTCTGAGGTATCCTAAACAGTAATCTAGGTTCCAAAGGTGGCCGTATTAGCATTTCAAATGTTTTCAAGATTAAAGGATTTGTTGAGCAGCACCTGGGATGTTAAAAATCCTCTTTCCATGGTGAAGTGAGTGGATACTTGGGGTATGTGATTGGCTGGAAATATCAGAGCGCCCCCTCCTCAGACCTACAGCATAAAAACCCACCAGGCCCAGGAGCCTACACACTTTGGAGCAGAGCACGAGGTCTAGAAACCCCTCTGGTCTGGTGACCACATCAGCCAACAGGCCACAGAGTTCGTTGGTTCTGCCGTCTCATTTCATCTGTCTTGGGAGTGAAACTTTCATGCCAGGAGGACAAAGAGAGGGACTTCTCCCACGACATGAGTGCGGGAAACACGACTGTTTTGTGCTGTTAATAAATGAGCACACATCTAGTAACGTGGTCCCAGACTGGCTTTCACTGTGAAATGCCATCTGCTAAGGAGGTTGAGGTAATAGAGCCAGGGAGCAATAGCCCCTGCCTACCTCTGACTTCCAGAAGCTACTGACATTTACCAGAAGAACATCACAATGGCCGAATGAACAAATTGACTTAGGTCAATTCATGACATTCCACCAGACTGACTGAAAATTTAATTGTAATATGTAGTTAGATTTACTGGATACCAACCGTGGTTAAATCGAGGGGACCCCCCTCCTTACAGATGTGCGGGAGTCTTCGTGTCTTAGTCTGCTGTGGCCTTTGGTCCATCGTGGCTGCTACCCAGGGGCGCCTTGCCTAGGCCTTAGTTTGCCTTCCCCCAGGGACCAACCCCGAGACAAAGATGGGAGTGCAAGTGGTTTATTTGTCGAGTGATCCCAGGCAGCGCAGCGAGAGTGTGGGGAAGTAGGAGAGGAGAGCGAACCAGCACAGAGCATGTGAACGAACACATTATCATTGGGGCAACTGGGGCTCAACCTGATAAGGACCCTCTCAGAGGCCACATGGATTTGGGGAGGGGGTTTGATTTTACCATATGTCTTCTTCCTCAGCATTATCTTGTGGAAATTCCTCTCTATCAGGTGGTAGAATTCCAATGTGTTCTTAGGTAGTAGCTGCTCATAGAGCATCAACACCTGGAGCTCTCCTCCCTCCAGACAAATACCCTGATTTCTCCCCCAAATTCCGAGTGTGGGGCTGCCTGTGCTTCCCTTCTTTATAAAGGAATACCATTTCTGTATCCTCAAGCCTGTGGACACTTCTAACTGCCCTTCCTATTTCCCCCAGGAAGTTGAGTTTCATCCTGCATCAGAGCCTCGGGTTGCAGGACCTGATTTCAACCCAGAATTCCTGAAGATCTGACCCATACCGTTTCCTTTGCCTCACAGGAAATGGCAAAATTAACTGGATGATTATATGATTCCTTACTGTAAAGTTGAAATTTTTATTTAATACAAAAATCCAATAAAAACCACAGTGTTTCAATTCACAGAGTATCTCTTTATTCATCATCCAATTCCCAGGATCCCTGCCAGCCCAAGTGCAATCACATTCTCAAGGGTGCACACCACCCCCAGATCCTTCAAGCTACAGAGCATGGGGAAAGGACAAGAATTCAAGAAATAAATGTTTTGTGATTAAAAAAAAAAAAGGATGACTTAAAAGCTGATAAATTTGTTTGTAGCAGTTGGTGAGAAAAACGTAATGTGGCACATGCTTTGCGTCCAGGTTGAAGTATAGTTCTACTGTGTGAGTGGATTCATAACTTGCTGGTTTTCCTCACCCTGTAACCTCGCACTTGCCAGGGAATAAAGGCTCAGTGTGTTGCGGGCACAAGGAGAACTTACCTGGACTGACTCAGGACAGAAAGAAGCCACATTGTCAAGACAAAAGACAACTTAGACACATGGATTCCAGCATGACACCGTGACTGCTCGGTTCCCAGATTCAGTTCTGTGGCCATATCTCAGTGACCCACATTTTGGGGTATCCCTCTACTTAGACCAGGTGCTTCAGGGTATTTGTGATTTGCAGAGCAAGCAGGTTGGATAGAAGGAAACTGCCCTATAATTACAAGTCCCCTCCCCTCCTGTCCCCTTCCCTTCTTCCACGGCTTTAGGGAGATATAATTCACATACTATAACAATTCATCCATTTAAGGTATACAATTAAGTGGTTTTTAATATATTTATGGTTGCACAGCCATTACCACAGTCAATTACAGAACATTTTCACCACCTCAGCAAGGAACATTTTTAGCTATCACTCCTCAATGCCACCTGCTCCCCCAGCCATAGGCAACCCCTAATAAATCTGTCTCTGTTTGTTTAATCTGGACATTTCATATAAATGGAATCATGTAAGTAATCATATAAATCATATAGTAATCATATAAATAATCTGTGATCACTTCTTCCGCTTAGCATAGTGTTTTCAAGATTTCTTCACATTGTAGCATGTATCAAAACTTCATTCCTTTGTATGGCCTAATAATCTCTTATGTGGATATGCCACATGTGGCTTATCCATTTATCAGTCTGGACAATTGGATTATTTCTGTCTTTTAGCTATTAGGAATAATGTTATTGCAAACATTTATGTGCAAGTTTTTGTGTGGACGTGTTCTCCTTTCTCTCGAGAATGAATCTAGGAGAGGAATGTCTGGGTCAAACGGGAGCTCTTTGTTTAGCGTCTGAGGAGCTGCGAGACTGTTTTCCAAAGCGGCTGCACCATTTTGGAAAATGTATGAGGGTTCCGATTTCTCCACATCTTGCTAGCACTGGTTATTTTTTAAAATGTATTAGTAATTTATTTATTTTTTAAATCTACCTCCAAGTTATTTAGCATATAGTGCAACAGTGATTTCAGGAGTAAAAAAAAAAAAACAAACTCCAAAAAATATGATTTCAGGAGTAGATTCCTTAATGTTCCTTATCTGTTTAGCCCATGCACCCTCCTACAACCCCTCCAGCAACCCTCTGTTTGTTCTCTATATTTAAGAGTCTCTTATGTTTTGTCCCCATCCCTGGTTTTATATTATGTTTGCCTCCCTTCCCTTATGTTCATCTGTTTTGTATCTTAAAGTCCTCATATGAGTGAAGTTATGTGATATTTATCTTTCTCTAATTTCACTTAGCACAATAGCCTTTTCCATGCATGTAGTTGCAAATGTCAAGATTTCATTCTTTTTGATTGCCGAGTAATACTCCATTGTATATATATACCACATCTTTATCCATTCATCCATCAATCCGCCATCACTGGTTATTATCTGACTTTTGACTCTAGCCATCCCAGTAGGTATGAGATGGTATTCATTTTATTTTTCATTTGCATCTTCCTGATGATTGACTGATGGTGTTGAACATCTTTTCATGGGCTTGTTGGTTATTTGTCTGTCTTCTTGTCACTGGAGAAATGTCTATTCAGATCCTTTGTTCATTTTTTAATTGTATGGTCTTTTTGAGTTGAGTTCTTTAGATATCCTAGTTACAAGTTCCATTGCCAAATCCAAGGTTACAAAGATTTACCCCTGTGTTTTCTTATAAGAGTTTTCCTGTTTTAGTTCTTATAATTTAGACCTTTCATCCTTTAGACTTAATTTTTATGGTGTGAGGTAAAGGTCCATCTTCACTCTATTCCATGTGGAGATCCATGTCCAGTTTCTTTTTGAGGCCTCTCTTTTCATTCTGGCTGCTGGTAGTTGAGGCTATTTTAACTAGAGGCATTCTATAGGGTACTGACATGATGTGCCTAGGCACGTAACCCTACTATTTAATTTTGACCCATTGTTTAAAAAGCTAATTCAGGAGGAGATGTGTTTAGACTATTAAGCCTAAGATTTTTTATATTATTATAAAAGATTGTCTCTGATATTTATGAATAAAGATTGTCTCTAATATTTGTGAGATTAAGTGGGCAGTTTTATAAAGATAAGACAGGAAAGAAAATTCTCCCTAGCTCTGTGGGTCTTTTTCAGCATTGTTCAGGGCACTTGTGGCTCCTGGTTCATACTCCCAGTCAACCTTCGTTTCCCATTGCCTTTATCCCTCTGTCCCTCCTATTACAGTGGGAGATGTGGCCTTCTTCTATTTGTATGGAGTCCCTACACCTGTGCCCTGGCTGCCATCACCTGTTATCTGCTTAGGAGCCTTTGCTTTCTGTTAGTGTCTGTCTCCCTGGCCCTTCAGTCTCTACTGGCCCTGCCCTGTATTTTAATTTCCCAGCTTATCTCAAATCAAAACCATGCCTTGATCTGATTTTTTCCCTTAGTCTGTGTTCTCTACCTCCATGCCCTGCCCTCCACCAGCTAGCCAAACTTCTTGAGGCCGTCATCTTCATTTAGGTTTTCCCTGTCCCACCTTACAGTCACTTCTAATCCACTCCAGAACTTCTGAGTCCATTATCTCAGGGCCCCGGTAAGCTCCATGCCACCAAATACTTTTCATTTCTTATTTTGTCTATCAGTGAGGACTGAGCATGACAAGCCAAGAATAAGGAAAGAATGGACATTGGGAAGGCGACTGTCAATGACATTATTTGACTTCCTCAGTGATCAACGCCAAGGGCCATTTCCTCCTTCTTGAAGTACTCTCTTCTCTTGGGCTCCATGATATTATGCTTCCCTAGTTTTCTTCCCCTCTGACTGCTCCTTCTTAGTCTCCTTGACAGACATTCTTTCTTCTGTCCTTAGGTCTCTTTTCACTCTTAACTCTCTTCCTGGTGATATTTATTTCTATGGATTTAATGACCTTGTGAACACATGGAACCCCCAAACCCTTATCTTCTGCCTATTGGCAAAGCTCTCCAAATCTGTTTTTTTTAAAGATTTTATTTTTAAGTAACATCTACACCCAATGAGGAGCTTGAACCTACAACCCTGAGATTAAGAGTCAAATGCTCCACCGACTGATCCAGCCCGGCACACTTAAAGATCCCCAAAACTTTATCTCCTGCTTTGATCCATTTGTCAAGATTGGAATGTTTACAAAGCACTGAAAATTCAGCATGTCCAAAAATAAAGTCATTTTATTCCCTCCAAACCTGCTTCTCTTTCAGAATTGTCATCACAAAATGATTACCATTCATTCAGTTGTCCAAACTAGAAATCTGAGAGTTGTTCTAGATGTCTTGTTTCCCCCCTTACCCTCTGACCCTAATTAACCCCCAAGGCCTGTTGAGTCTACCTACTATGTGTCTGCTGAGCCCTGCTTCTCTCTACCCCCACTGTCAACACCCTGGCCTTAATCTGCATAAACAGAGTCCTGGACTCTTCTGTCAGTGTCTCTGATCTCATTTTTCCACATGTTTCTGTCTAGCTCGGTCCCAACTCTGCAGTTAAAGTTCTTCTAAAATGTCAGTCAGGTCAGGTCACTTACTTATGCATAATTCTCTTAAGACCTTCTCATTGCCTTAGAATGAAGATGCAAATCCTAACCCCCTAACCAAGGCCCTCCACACCTGGCCCATGCCGGCCTCCACGTGATGAAAGCAATGATTAGAAGAAGTTTGAGAAAGGAACCAAGGACAGAAGCTATGACCACATTGTTCAGCACTTAATTTTCAGGTATGTAAAGCTGGTCTTGAGACAGAGCAGGGACTGGACTCGGGTCCCTGCAACCCTAATCATGAAATGCAGCATTCCTTGAGAGATCCAACCCTATGCCTCTTGAGCAGCACACCTCACAGGAACTTGGAAGCAGGATGCTCACCAAAGGAGAGACTCAACTACAAAGACGAGTGAAGACCAAACCAAACCAGTCTGTGCCAAGGTGGACCCCAGCGCTGACCTTTCACCAACTTTTTACTTGTGCCCTCGAGTGGAGATTTAACATGCTAATGAGGCACACAATGCAAGAAGAAGCATGTTCTGTCCACTGCACCTGCATTCCAACTTCCTGTATCTCTCCTCACCCTTGCATGCTTAGACGTCACTCCTTTCCTGCCTCAGTCTCTGTAAAAACTTTTATGGGCCTTTTTTGGGAAAACCAGCATGAGGAACTCTTTCCTTTGTGCTGTCTCCCTTGTGTTTGAGCATAATCCCCAGTAAAAATCTTGCTTGAAACTTCCAGTTTGGCCTCTATTGCTTGGAGAGCCCAAGGACCCTAGTCAGTTTCAGTCTCATGGTAAGCAATTTAATGAGGCCTAGACTTTCACCTTGATACTTCACTGTGACTTTTATATTAACTTAATGCCAGTTTTTTTTAATGTTTTTTTTTTTAATTTATTTCTAGGAGAGAGAGAGAGAGACAGCGCGAGCAGGGGAGGGCCAGAGAGAGAGAGGGAGTCACAGACTGAAACAGGCTCCAGGCTCTGAGTCGGCAGTCAGCACAGATCCCGACGTGGGGCCCGAACCCACGAACCGCGAGATCATGACCTAAGCGAAAGTCGGACGCTTAACCGACTAAGCCACCCAGGCGCCCCTTAATGCCAGTTTTATTATAAATCTTTTATTCTGAAACCCTTCTAGGATTGTACTGATGTCCCTTTTCTCTTGCAGTAAGTATCAAAAGAGGAATTTGAAATACCTACTTGTTAATTAGATGTCACATATAAATATTTGACTATATTTTTAGTTTTTATTTATTTAAGTAATCTCTGCACCTCACGTGGGGCTTGAACTCATGACCCTGAGATCATGAGTCACATGTTTTACCGACTTAGCCAATCAGGAGCCCCATATGTGAGTATGTTAAAAAGTAATTCATGACACCTCAATACCAAAAAATAATAACTCAATTAAAAAATGGACTAAGGATTTGAGTAAACATTTTTCCAAAGACCCACAAATGGCCAATAGGTATATGAAAAGGTGCTTATCACAAATCATCAAGGAAATGCAAATCAAAACCACAAAGAGATATCACCTCATACCTCATACCAATTATAAAAAAAACAAAAGCAAAAAAATAAAGACAGTGTTAGCAAGGATATGAATTGGAATCTTTGCACACTGTTTGGGTAGAAGTAAAAATTGATACAACTACAATGAGAAATAGTATGGAGTTGGCTCAAAAAAATGAAAATAGAACTATTATGTGATCCAGCAATCCTACTTCTCGGTATTTATCCAAAAGAATTGAAGTCACAATCTTGAGGCGATATTAGCATTCCCGTGTTCCTTACAGTATTATTCACAATAGCTAAGATGTGGAAACAACCTAAATGTCCAATGACAAATGAATGGGGAAGAAAAGTGGTATAGACACACAGTGGAATACTATGCAGACATAAAGAAGAGGGCAATTCTGCAATATACAATAGGGACAACCTTGAGGACATTATGCTAAGTGAAACACACCAGTCACAGAAAGACCAATACTTCATGACTCTTCTTATATGAGTACTTAGAATAGTGAAATTCATAGAATCAGAGAGTGGACTGGTGGTTGTCAGGGGCTGGGGGAAGGGAGAAACAGAGCGTTACTGTCAATGGGCACAAGGTTTCGGTTAAGTGAGAGGGACAAGCTCTAGAGAGCTGCCATACAACGTAGTACTTAGGTCTACACCACCGAATTATATACTCAAAAATGTATTAGGAGAGAACCTCTGTTGTGTTTTTAACACACACACACACACAAACACACACAGATACACACACACTCAGTAGTCCATTTAAGGTGCATAGAGTAATGCCTGCCAAATTGTAAGTGCTCAGTAAATGTTGACTATTAACTTTTCTTTCTAGAACTATTTCCTTGTGTTTGGGTAAATAGTGAAGAGGGAAGAAATAGTGACCTTTACTGATCAGTTTTCCAAAGTGACTTTATGCAGATACTTTATTCTTTTTTATTCTTTTAATTCTTATTCTTTCTACTTTGTAGCAGAACTCAGTAAATCACCTCTCTTAGAAATCACCAGCTTTCTTCTTTCCTGTTGATTACATCATGGATCTTATTCTCAGAAATGGATCAAATCAAACCGAGTTATTATTTGCACTCATAGAATATAATCATTAAAATCTCATAAACATGAATTGTCCTAGAGTCATAAAAATGTTTTTGAAGAATATATTGACACAAGAGAATGTTCCCAATATTATCATTAAGTGAAAAAGCATGAATTTAAAAATCCTGTCAAAATTCCAATTTCATTTAAATAAATGCATAGAGGGGTGCCTGGGTGACCTAGTCAGTTGAGCATCTGGTTTCAGGTCATGATCTCACGGTTCATGAGTTTGAGCCCCCCGTTGGGCTCTGTGCTGACAGCTCAGAGCCTGGAGCCTGATTTGAATTCTGTGTTTCCCTCGCTCTCCACCCCTTGTGCTCTGTCTCTGTCTCTGTCTCTCTCAAAAATGAATAAACATTAGGAAAACATGAATAAACACATAGAAAAGTGACAGGAAAAATATTCCAAAATGTTAGAAGTTATCTCAAAGTGGTAGAATTATTGGTCATTTTTTGTTTTCTTTATATTGAAAAAATGACATTTGTTTCTATTATAAGGTCCTATAATGTTTCTAAAACTTATGAGTTGGTTTTTTCCCCCTTTTGGTTGCAAGAGACAGAAACGCAAATCACATATGCTTTAACCAAAGTCGGGAAATGATTGTGAGGATCCTGTTCTATCTCAGACACTCTGTGACAAGAAAACAGCCAGGCCTTAGCAATTACTGGAACCAGAAATGGAAATGCTGCCTGTACTTCTTCTCCAGTCCAGTGGCTTTTCTGGGTATGTCTACTTTGTCTCTCTCCACCTTCTCCCAGACCAATTTTCTTTGGCCCAAGTGAGGGAAAATGTGCTTCCTGAAAGCCCCTGACTTCACAGTGTGTATCCCTGAAATTCTTTTTATTAACGTTTTATTTTTTAAAGTAATCTCTACACCCAAGTTGGGGATCGAAGTCACGACCCCAAGACCAAGAGTCGCCAGCTCTACCGACTGAGCCAGCTAGGCACCCCTATAGTCCTGAAAAAACTTTTTTAAGTTTATTTATTTTGAGAGAGAGTGTGAGTGTACAAGCAAGGGAGGGGCAGAGAAAGCAGGAGAGATAATCCCAAGCAGGCTCCCCGTTGTCAGCATGGAGTCTGACGCGGGGCTGGAACTCAGGAATTGTGAGTGAGATCATGACCTGAGCCAAAATCAGGAGTTAGATGCTTAACTGACTGAGCCACCCAAGGGACCCTAGTCCTGATACTCTTTTATTTATTTATTAAATTTATTCATTTTTTTGAGAGACAGAGATCAAGACAGAGCACGAGCAGGGGAGGAACAGAGAGAGAGGGAGACATAGAATCTGAAGGAGGGTCCAGGCTCTGAGCCATCAGCACAGAGCCCAATGCAAGGCTCCAACCCATGGTCCACAAGATCATGACCTGAGCCAAAGTTGGATGCTTAACTACTGAGCCACCCAAGCGCCCCCCCAGTCCTGAAATTCTGAAGATTGAACATCACCTGTTTCCAGAGCTAAACCTCCAGGTAAGGACTGAGATTGTCCCCGCTTGGATGAGCACACCACACTGACCCAGTCACCTACAGACTGACAGAATCATGGTACACTAACATGGTGGCTTCCGACAGAATCATGGTACACTAACATGGTGGCTTCCGTGGTAGTTACATGGATGGTGTGTGTGTGTGTGTGTGTGTGTGTGTGTGTGTGTGTGGTGGGAGGAAGGACTAAAAAGAAGAACAGTAAGGGGTTATTTCCAGCAGGAAAGGAGCTCTGTATTTGCAAAACAATAGTCTTCACAACAACACGACGTTTTGTTAAGATCAGAAAAAATTATGTGATTTTTAAGTCTCCTAAATTGTTTTCTCTAACTTCTTAGTAAATCAGCACTGAGTTATCCCTTTCACTTTCAAACAGCTAAACTCATTCTTTACCAGCTAGCTCATAAATTCATTCTATTACTCATTAACCTATAAACTGTAGAGATTATCTGCTTCAATCCTGTGGGTTTAGAGAGGACACACCCAAGCCCCGAGGGGTGACAGGACTTGCTAAGCTCCCTCAGGGGGCTGGCAGACCTCCATGGTCAGCACCATTCTTTTCCATTGCATTTCTTCTCCTCTGCCCAAATCACCATCCTCCCTAAGGCCTCCCCACATCTGAGCTTGTGCTCCTAAGACTATTCAGAACAAAGTCTTAAAAGTATAGCAAGCCCGACAGTCCCACAGCAATGTTCGTCTGTATAGCTGCATTTCCTAGGCCCTGACAGGGACTGGAAACCCGGAGTGTTTCCTGCGTAATTACTCTAACTTCCCGCTATTCGGTGGAGCATGGGTAGTGCAAAGCGCTTTCAAGCATACATTGGAGAGGAGATAGGCACATTCTGGGGGAGGGGAGCCTTATGCCTCTAAATGTTACAGATTGTTATTTTTTTTAATGTTTATTTTTGAGAGAGAGAGAGAGAGGAGAGCGGGGGAGCCTGTGTGAGTGGGGGAGGGGCAGAGAGAGAGGGAGAACAAAATCTGAAGCAGGCTCCAGGCGCCGAGAGCCCGGCATGGGGCTCATGAACTGCAAGATCATGACCTGAGCCAAAGTCAGACGCTTAACCGACTGAGCCGCCCAGGTGCCCCTAAATGTTACAGGTTGTTGATCTGGGAGTCTAAATACCGGAACACATCCAGTCAATAAGATTGATGTAAAAGCCTTCCCCCATTCCATCCCTGTTATGTGGTTGTTGTTTTTTTGTTTTTTTTTTTAATGCACCCCATTGTATTAGTGGAAGAATGCAGGTCTGGGGTGACCGGTTGGCCATACCACATGGCCTAATACATCTTATAAGCGCAGGATGGTAAGAACAGTAATGGACAAGAAGAAGAAAATGGCCCAGAATGATAGTCAGCTGCTAAAATGACTCCCAGGAGTCGTGTCTTTATCAGTCTTCTTTCCTCGAGCATGGGCTGGACCTAGTGACTCTTCTAACCAATAGGGTGTAAAAAAAGTTGATTAGATCACAAAAGACTGTGTCTTTCATCTCTCTCTCTCTCTCTCTCTCTCTCTCTCTCTCCCTCTTTTGAGGGAAGCAAGCTGCCATTTTGTTAGCTGTCCAATGGAGAGGTCCACACAGCAAGAAACTGATGTCTCTGCTAACAGCCATAAGGACCTACGGTCAGCCAATAACCGTGAGTGAGTTTGGAGACACATGGGCCCCCAGTTGAACATTGAAGTGACCACAGTCCCACCAGAAACCTTAGTCGCAGTCTTGTAAGAGAGCCCGAGCCGGAGAACCCAGCTAAGCCATGCCCAGAGTCCTGGCCTACATACAGGAACTGAGAGATGATAAATATGTTTTGTTTTAAGCTACTCAACTTGGGGATAATTTGTTACAGAGCAAGAGTTGGCTAATATACCCAGCTGGAAGCTTCCTCATGTTGAGAACTCATCAGACAACTTACGAAATGAAGGCTACTTACTAGTGAGCTGGAGAAATTCTAGATGTTCAAGCTGAAAGAGAAATGTAACAGGAGAAAGATCTTGCAAGAACTGATACATCTTTTTAATTGCTGTTACTATAAAACTGGTGATATGAATTTTTCCATAGTCATGTCAGCAGATCACTAAGGGTTTCCTAATAAAAAATGTCATATATTTTTATTCTTGCATCATGCTTTGAAAACACGGTTCTTTTTTAAACAAAGGAGTGTGCATTACAAATTCCGATTTTTTCGTCACTAAAATGAAGTAAAATATTTATGAGTATAGATCACTAAGTATTTAGGAAAATGGATTTTCCCCATTTTCAGCTAACAGAGTTGTGTGGGGTTTTTTTTTAATGTTTATTTATTTTGAGAGAGAGAGAGAGAGAGAGTTTTAGGGGGAGGGCCAGAGAGAGAGAATCCAAAGTAGGCTTCAGTGCATAGGTCAGTGCAGAGCTTGAACTCACAAACCATGAGATCATGATCTGAGCTGCAGTCAGATGCTTAACTGCCTGAGCCACCCAGGTGCCCCAACACCATGGTCTTTGATCCCTGATAGCATAGTATCATGATCAATAGCACTGATCCCACTTCAGCTCCACCAGTTACTAGCTCTGTGACTTTGGGAAGTTACTTAGTGTCTCTTTACCTCAGTTTCTCCATTTGGAGAATGGGGATACTAGTGGTATCAGCTTCTCAGGGATTTTTTTGAGGCTGGCACACATTAATAAATACAAAGCAATGAAAATAGTGTGTAGTCCAGTTAGTGCTGTATAGGTATTTGCACGCTAGGAAGAAGTGTGGGGTGAACCAGTTTGTGGTGTATACCCTAGGAACACTGTACAGTGACATGAAAGTTCGTGTAGCAAGTGCTCACCCTCCAAATGCTGGCAGACCAGGACCCCGCAGTTGATACAGGATGTCAGCCGTCCTTTGTCTGATTCAAACTGTTGGAGAAAAGGTAGTGGCTAGTATTTCAAACAGCGAAGGGATACGTTTTTCTCCTGTGCAATGCTTTTTATTCCTACACCATCATAAAGGCGCGCGCGCACACACACACACACACCCTCTCCAATTTCTCTTTTTTTATGATTACTTTTTTTACAAACGGTTATTCTCAAATATACAAGATCTAAGACAACACCTCATTCTAGCTATGGGTGGCAACAGATGCCGTGACAGGGAACCCAGATGTTTAAACAGGAATGGGATTAGGGATCACCATTGCCTCAGGCATAAAGAACAACTTACTTTTGTTTTTTAATTTTTTTTTACAAATAGTTTATTGTCAAATTGGTTTCCACATAACACCCAGTGCTCATCCCCACAAGTGTCCTCCTCCATGCCCATCCCTCTCCCCCCCACATCCATCAGTCCTCAGTTTTTGTCAGCATTCAAGAGTCTCTCATGGTTTGCCTCTCTCCCTTTCCCCCACCATTTACGCCCTTCTTCTCCCCCTTGGTCCTCCGTTAAGTTCCTCCTAATCCTCCTATACGTGCACACATATGATATTTGTCCTTCTCTGCCTGACTTATTTAGCTCAGCATAACACCCTCAAGGTCCATCCATGTTGCTACACATGGCCAGATTTCATTGTTTCTCATTGCCATGTAGTATTCCATGGTATAGATAAACCACATCTTCTTGATCCATTCGTCCGTTGATGGACACTTAGGTTCTTTCCATGTTTTAGCTATTAAGAACAACTTACTTTTTGCCAGATTCCTTAATTCCACCTGTGACCAGGGGCCCTTCCCGGCAGCCTTCGCTTTGAGCTCCTCGAGTTTCTTCTGCTCCTCTTCCTGTTCTGTTGGAGCGCCTCAGCTTCCTCATCAGTCCCCTTGGCCTGCTTCTCGGGCCGCCCCCGGGGCTGCTTCTCGCCACCTTTGCCAGGCCCTCGTCCCCAGCCTCTTTCCACTAAAGATCCTTCGGTTGGAAAGAGAGTGTGTGGAGAGCAAGGAGTGGCGTGTGGCCCCCTGCCCCCCGCCCCCGCCCCGCGTGAGTTCCCTGGATGCGTGCAGAGGAATGTTAGGACCCCACAGTCCACAGCATTGACTTGGGGAATCAGAGTAGAGGGGACTTGTGTCTCGCTCCCGTTTGTAGCTCTGGGAAGGAGTGCGTTTCAAAGACCTCTCCAGGCACCATCAAGGGGGTGATAGAAGAGAGGGCTGGTGGGCCATGTGGGAAGAGAGGCCTGAGGTGGCCCAGAGTGGCAGGGGACAGGAGCAACATACTTTTCATGCTGCTGTGGACTGAATGTTTGCCCAAATTCATGTGTTAAGTTCAAATCCCCACGTGATGGTAGGAAGAGGTGGGTGTCTTTGGGAGGTGATTGGATCATAAGGGCAGAGCCCTCGTGAATGAGATTAGGGCCTTTATAAAAGGGACCACAGGTAAGTCCCTTGCCCTGCCCAGCATGTGAGGACCTGCAAGACCACTGTGTGAAACCAGGAACCAGGAAGCAGGCTCTCATTGGACATCGAATCTGCTGGTGACTTAATCTTGGACTTCCCACCCCCAGAACTCTGCAAAATGAATTTCTGTTGTTTATAAATTTGTTAGAGTAGCCAGGATGGACTAGGACACATACCATCAAGCTAAGAAAGAGGGTCATGGGATCTGAGGAGGGGTCTCATAAGTGGAAAGGAGAGCACATAGCTGCAAAGTCCAGGATAGAGCCACCTCCTGTCCCATGGCCACCTTTTGATATACTTGAAAATTCTCTTTCCCTAGAGCCTGGATACAACCCTAGGAAGAAGTGGAAAACCCCCAAATCAACTGAGAACATTCTGAATTGACAGTTCAGCCCAAATTAACTAGGATTAAGTTTTGAGACCAAGACAGAATATAGGCGTTAGACAGAAATTAAGTCCAATGATAGGCAAGTTTATGTTTTTGCATACCTAAGTTTGTATCCTGTATAATAAACTGGCTGTCTTTACTTAGTCATACAAGTTAAAATGTGGCTTTGGGGGCGCCTGGGTGGCTTAGTCGGTTAAGCAGCCGACTTTCGCTTAGGTCATGATCTCGCGGTTCGTGGGTTCGAGCCCCGCGTCAGGCTCTGTGCTGACTGCCAGCTCAGAGCCTGGAGCCTGTTTCAGTCTGTGACTCCCTCTCTCTCTGACCCTCCCCTGCTCACGCTGTCTCTCTCTCTCCTAGAAATAAATTTAAAAAAAGAAAACATTAAAAAAAAGTTTGAAATGTGGCTTTGAAAAAATATAAAATTACATCATGAAATATTCATTACAGAAGAGGTTAAATGATTCAGATTAGCATCTCTTCACTAGGCCACACCTGTTTGTATCACACATGGATTTGGTTCAAAGCTGGGTCAGTGGAGATTTCCCTGAAATATCATCAACGTTTCTAATCAAACATTTCCACCCAATAACTGATCTCATGTCCTGTGACAATCTCTCTTGAACTAGCATTGCATTCATGGATAAAACAAAAAGTATTAGCCATAAATGTAGCTGCTCCTGAAGGGCAAAATCAAGCCCTCCTGTGCTTATAAAAATTAATTCTTGGGGCGCTTGGGTGGCTTAGGCGGTTAAGCGTCCGACTTTCGCTTAGGTCATGATCTCACGGTTTGTGGGTTCGAGCCCTGCGTCGGGCTCTGTGCTGACTGCCAGCTCAGAGCCTGGAGCCTATTTCAGAGTCTGTATCTCCCTCTCTCTCTGACCCTCCCCTGCTCACAATCAGTGTTCTAAGTTAAAAATTTTTTTGACACATTTTAGTAGTTGTAAGTATCTCACTATGGTTTTATTTTGCATTTTCCTGATGACTAAAATGTTGGGTACATTTTCTTTGCTTATAAATATGTATGCATTTTTAATCCAGCAATTTTACTTCTAGGGATTTATTATGAAGAAATACACACTCATGCACGAGCACGTGCGTGCACGGGTGCGCGCACACACACGCACACACATTGGAATTATCCAGTAATTGTATTTTGGTGAAACATTTTTGGTGTAGCTATACTGTGAAATATAGTTACTAGTGATAATTATCATTAATGTCCTGATGGTCATTAATCCTAAGAAATAAAATAATAGGTGATTTCTTAAAAATCTCTAAACGAAACTTTAATACTTTTCTAGTTGTGTCCTGACAGGAGATATTTAATATGTTCTTAACTTTTGGACATTTTCTAAATTTCTCACTGTGAGCATATACTCTTTTTATTTTTGGAAGATACGGCAAAAAGTATTTCTATATTATTTTGTAATGGATAGAAATAAAAAATGTAATCACAAATAACTGAATACCCACAATTCAATTATAAGCAATGTCATTTACAGTCAAGTTTTTTATTTAAAATACAAAAGATATACCTAGTGCCCAGATCTTTATAAATACGATTTCATCTTTTATTTTTTAAAGTAAACTCTATGCCCAATATGGGGCTTGAACTCACAACCCCAAGATCAAGAGTTGCATGCTCTAGCAACTGAGCCAGTCAGGTGCCCCTAATTTCATCTTTAAAAAGAATCAGGCTTTAAAAAGAGAATCTCTTTAATCTCTTTAAAAAGAGAAACGGCTGAGACCAGGGATCAGGCAGGGGAAGCACAGGATGCCAGGAACACAGGAACATTGTGATGTACCAGAAAACATGGAAATGAAAAAAACAAACACAAAAGAGAGACGGGAACATGTTAAAAAGACACAAGAGCTAGTTTCAAGGAGAGCTAGTGGCCCCATCTGGGATAATTTTTTAGCTAAAGAGAAAGCAGGAGAGTAAACGATTATTAAATAAAATTAAATAAAATCACTAAATAAAATAGGAATCCATCAGTTCATGCTGATGATAGATAACTAAATAAGTGGGACTGAGCAAGAGAGGGCTCTTCCTTACAGTGAAATACAGATTGAAAGTGTAAAGGGAGGGGCGCCTGGGTGGCTCAGTTGGTTAAGGCACTTTGGCTCAGGTCATGATCTCAAGGTCTGTGAGTTTGAGCCCCACATCAGCCTCTGTGCTAACAGCCAGAAACCTGGAGCCTGCTTCGGATTCTGTGTCTCTGTCTCTCTCTGCCCCTTCCCCACTCACATTCTTTCTCTTCCTCTCTCAAAAATAAATAAATATTTAAAAAAAAAAAAAAAAAAAGGAAAAGGAAGTGTGTAGGAAGAGTAGAGTTGAAAGGTTGCCATTTACCAACCATCATAGTAAAGAATGGTTTGGACAAGAAATAGCAATGACTGCCAAACCTAGGGAGCAGGGAGTTTGATAAGGAACAGGATATTTACTCAATTCTAAAGCGTCTCTCCACTCTTGAATGCTGAGAACAAACTGAGGACTCATGGGGAGGAGGGGGGTGATGGGTATGGAGGAGGGCACGTGTGGGGATGAGCACTGGGTGTTATATGGAAACCAACCTGACAATAAACTATTTGTAAAAAAATAAATAGATAAAAAATAAAGCGTCTCTCCACACATTGCTTGTTAATTGCAAGGGAAAAATAGTAACTGTACAGTGGGGAAAACTGGACAACATTTGGATCAGTTGATCAAAATTAACCAACAGGGGGCAGACTGACATGGTGTGCTTCCAGATACGGTACCCAGAGAAAACCAAAACATCACTTTTCTCTATTCTTGCAGGGACCTGTGACCTGAATCAAGTCATGAGGAAACACCAAGCAAATCTGACTGCAGAACATTCTACAGAACAACTGGGTTATATTCTTTAAATGCATCAATGTCATGAAAGACAAAGAAATACTCAGGAACCATTCCAGATTAAAGAATACTAAAGAAACATGACAACTTAAGGTATGTGCGATCTTTGGTAAAGGCTTCTACTAAAGGAGAGAGATGCTATTAACAATTTATTGGTATAACTGACGAAATAGGAATATGGATTGTAGAATAAGAAAAAAAGTATGTATCAAGGTGAGACTTCTTGATTTGAACTGTTCTGTGGCTATGTAGGAAAATATACTTGTTCTTAGAAACTAAAAATGAAGTGTTAGGAGCGTAACAAAGGCATAAGCTATATAACCTTAAATGGTTCAGAGAAAATAAATAATTACAGAGGGAGAGAAGGAAAATAAATGTGATAAAATGTAGAAACAAAATGATTATCCTGGATTAAGGTGGTGTGGGAGTTCTCTGTAATTTTGGCAACTTTTCCTTATGTTTGAGACTATTCAAAATAAAATGTTTAATAATGCACCTAGTCGTAGCCATGGGCTTGGTTTTAATTATTTTATCTCAAACACACACACACGCACACACACACTTAACTGAGATACTGAGATACATGGAAGTAATTTATCTGGGGGAGGGGAATAAGAAAAGAACTAATTTTGGAATGTATAGGCACGTCCCTCAGTTATGGCTTAATGGAGGACAGGAAGGGGAGTAGACCATAGTGATGGGTCTCAGAAATGGAAAATGGTGGCTCAGGCTAGATAGCTGAATATTGAGAGTCCTGAGAGGTCAGTTTGCTGTCAGACATGGGACATGGACATGGACATGAACGTGGTCATAGTAAAATGGAACTCCCAGGATTGTAAATGATGGGAGACAGAAGGGGCACCATTAGAACCTTCCCAAGAGAAGCTGGCTACATGAAGGCTAAGGGATCCATGGGGCCACAAGGAAGTTTGGAGATACACAGGTGGCTTTACAATGTTTCCTTTGTTGGTACATTTTTTAAAGAATTAGGGTCACCTGAGTCAGTGAAGCATCCAAGTCCTGATTTCATTTCAGGTCATGATCTCACAGCTTGCAGGATTGAGCCCCACATCGGGCTCTGCAGTGACAACATGATGTCTGCTTGGGATTCTCTCTCTCCCTCTCTCTGCCCCTCCCCCGCTCACTCATGCTCTCTCAAAATAAATAAATAAACATTTAAAAAAAGAATTAAATGGGAGATTTGCTGCATTTATGGTCGTTGTAGGGCTGAATATCACCTGAAAGAAAGGTAAGGAGCATCACTGAAGATAAAACCTACAAGTATCTTAGTGGCTTTTTTATTTTTAATGTTTTATTTATTTCTAGGAGAGAGAGAGAGACAGCGTGAGCAGGGGAGGGTCAGAAGAGAAAGGGAGTCACAGACTGAAACAGGCTCCAGGCTCTGAGCTGGCAGTCAGCACAGAGCCCGATGCGGGGCTCGAACCCACGAACTGAGAGATCATGACCTAAGCGAAAGTTGGACACTTAACCGACTAAGCCACCCAGGTGCCCCTCTTAGTGGCTTCTTAAACTTTCTTAAAAAAAAAAAAAAGTCTTCACTGTAAAACAACAAAACACCAACGAAATGGAAGAGGAGGTAACGTGTTTACAGCACACCACCTTATCAGTCCTAATTCTTTTTCTCCTGATGAAACACTAAGCACAGAGGCCAGTCCACACACTGGTACTTCATCTCCTTTGTTTCAGTCGCTGGATCTCATCAGCCAACAAACCGATATCATTAATTTCTTCTTTCTCAATCTTAATTCCAAATCAGACTCCTAGTTGGAGATTTGAATTTTAGTTTAAACTTCAATAGCCTGTAGAGGCTTATTTTCTTCTTGTGAACAAACTAACAAAACTCCTATGTTTTTGAAGCTAGACAGTTTGAAAGCTGTCTGTCAATGCACACGCAAATAGACCACCATTGAAGAGGGGACTTTCTCATGAGGAACAAGGCAGAGCTGCTCATTATAAGTGGAACAGGACCATCACAGCCCTCGGGAGTTATGGTTATAGATGGAATCACATTTTAGAATGGTAGGTGATTTTTCCGGTTTTGCTTCTGTTTTCCCTGAAGAAAACTTGATCGTTTCCATTTGGCCCACAGTGTGGGAGAGGGCTCCAGGGTTCTGTGGCTTCTGGGAGAAGCTCAGGCAGAAGCCCCACCACCAGGGTGTTGCTGGAGTGACTTCTCAAGAGCTCCTTGGCTCAGGAGGCTCCTAGTTGTGCCGGGGGATCCACTCTCCCCGCCCAGTTTGGGGGCCGGCCAGCCTGCGGAAGTGAGTCAGACTGCCACCATGTTCCTGATGAGTTCACTTCCTCATCTAAGAAGTGGTTCTCCAGGAAGTCACAAGGATGAGGGGCTGCTCGGGCAGAACTCAGTCCAAAAAGATCCGCTTCAGGTTCTTCTCTAGAACATGGTGGCTTTACCCCACTTATCTTGGGACAGCATCTACAAGTCCTTGAGGAGAATGTGCCTGCTGTACTGTCGTGCATCTTCCGAGACGTACTCAGCACTGTCATGCTTCTAAGCCAACTTGTGTAAGAGCTCTCCTGCTCCCTCCGTGGCCACATTCTCGCAGTGGAAACAAGCCCGAAGAGAAGTAAGTGTAGGAGGCCCCCAAATGCATGTTGACCAGGTGGTTGATGGCAGACTGCACCTGGGTGGAATAATTCTGATAAATCTGGAAGCTCAGGGTTGACAGACAATTAGGAGCTAAGCTCAAAGTACAGGCTTGGCTGGTCTGAAGGCAGTGAATGGCCAAGAACATGGTTCCGAAGGTTGCAACTGGAAAAGAGATTGGAGGGCGGTTGGAGGCTGGAAGAAGGGGGTATCCTGGATCTGTTCTGTCCAAACACTGTTGAAGCAAGAAACAGGTCCGCGGGACCACTGCACACACTGTCAGCGGGTAATCTTTGACACAGGTGTAAGAAATGCTATGGCTTTACTCAAATGACAGGTGGAACATAATTCAACCATGTACGACCCATCCAACAAGGATTTATTCTATTTAGCTTTGCATTTGAAGCCTCCCACTGGTCTGGCCTTTGTAAAAGGCAAACCTAACCTATTCATTTTCCATCCCACTCCCCAACCTTCATTGAGACAAATAAGTAAAAGGAAGACTTGCAAGACAGACCACAAGGTCGGATACTGCTATGATTTAGGCTTGGCTAGATGAGGTTTAGAAAAGACATTAAAGTTTTTTGGTTATTTTTGTTTTTTAGGGAGAGAAGGTGCAAGTGAACAAGGGACTGAAAGAGAGAGAGAGAGAGAGAGAGAAAATCCCACAAGAGGCAGAGAGAGAGGGAGAGACAGAGAGAGAGGGAAGTGGGGCTCACCCGAAACAGGTCTGGTGCTCACTCAAAGCAGGGCTCTTGTTCACCCGATGTGGGACTCGAACTTACTGACCTGAGCCAAAGTCAAATGCTTAATGACTGAGCCACCCAGTCACCCAACAGTAAGGTGTGAAGGTCATGAGGTACAAGTTAGTAGTTAGTACATGAGGCAAATGTATCTGTTCAAAGAGGCTAATGGAATAAAGAAGTTCATGATGCTTCAAAGCATTTATGTCATTCACCCCAAGGTGGGCATCTACAGTGGGAGAAGATGGTTAATTTTAGTTGAAACTTCCTAGGTTTATGTTATAAGGCTTCCTTTCTTTTATTTTAAAAGCATGTATTTATAATCAAGTATTAATTTTGCCCAAAGAACTAAAAATAGTAGGGGTAATAGGAAAAGTAAACATATTTCAAGACCATCTTTGTTAAACTCTTTGGGAGAGTTGAAAGTGCTTTCCCATTACTCATGTTAAATTTTAGGTCTCAGTTAACCTCAGCTTCTGTAGCTTAATTTTCCTGCTACTGAAGTCTTCTGTTTCCTCAGTGAGTAGCCATTCTAGAGTTCCTTGGGAGAAGTCATTAAAGAGCCGGTTCTTTCTCTTTCCCTTTTTTATTTTTATTTTTTTAATGTTTATTTATTTTTGAGAGAGAAAGTGAGAGAGAGAGAGCAGAGGAGAGGCAGAGACATAAGGAGACACAGAATTTAAAGCAGGCTCCAGGCTCCAAGCTGTTAGCACAGAGCCTGATGTGGGACTCGAGCTCATGAACTGTGAGATCATGACTTCAGCCGAAGTCAGACACTTAACTAAGCCACCCAGGCACCCCACTAAAGAACTAGTTCTTAAAGGCACAGGAAAAAGGGACATTAGGGAGTATGTAAGTTTTATATCAGAGGAAATCAGGACATAGGCTTAAGACATGGAATTTATCTTAAAGAAAGTGCACACAGAGGTTTGTACAAAGGGTAAGTTTATTGCACTGTTGAAACAGTGAACATTTAGGAAGAAGTTAAATATCATCACAGAACTGATCTAGTGAATTGTTTGCCCATACTGTGAAACACTGCGACCATTAAAAAGCATGAGACAGAGGTAAATGCACTGATATGGGGAGATTCTCAAGACTTATTATTTAGAGAGAGAGAGAGAGAAAGAAAGAGAGAGCAAGAGCAGGGGAGAGGGGTAGAGGGAGAGGGAGAGAGAGAGAGAGAGAGGGAGAGAATCTCAAGCAGGCTCCACATTCAGTGTGGACCCTGAGGTGGGGCTTGATCCCATAACCCTGGGATAATGACCTGAGCCGAAATAAAAAGTCAGACACCGAAACGACTGAGACACCCAGGTACCTCCCAAGACGTATTAAGAGGAAAAAGCAACTTGCAAATCAACATGCATAGCGTGACCCTTTTATATTAAAAATCTGTATAATGTATGTACATGTGCTACATGTAAATGCATAGAATAGGGACAGGAAGGCTGGCCACCAAACCACAGTCCTGGCTAATTTAGAGGAGAGATATAAAAATGAGGATGAGGGCCTTTCCCGTCTGCGCTCACGGAGAAGCAGGGCTTTCGGAGAGATATCCCACCTCTAACTGTGGGGCTTTCCTTAGACTGGTGGCCTCGGTCTGGCACTGGACAGTGGAAGTTCCCTCCGGGTTAGGTGGTACCCCAGGGACGTGGTCGGCATCAGGAGGAACCAGTTCCCTGCCCTGAAGTGCCTTGGCTTGTGGATTGCAAGTTGGGTGGCATCATTAACAACGCACGGAGTGAGGGCGTGAGGCACGGGAGACGGCCCGCCTCCTCTGCGCCTGTGGCACAGGCTACTTCAAGGAACAAACCTAAAGTGCACATCGTGGAGAGTTCAAAACATCACTACGAGTAGAGAAATAAAATAAAACCAAAGTCACAAGAGAGACCAAGGGACACCCTTCAAAGAAGACTTCCTGAAAGGCCAGGCCCTGGACAGTGTATGAGCCTCCTTTAATATTAATATAGCAGCACTCACAGGGGCAGAACACATCACAAGCTTTTAAAACTAACGAGAAAGAAAGCTAGCCAAAATGACAAAACGGAAGAACTCTCCTGTAAAGAAATTCGAGGGAGAAATAACAGCTAGAGCACTGCTCAAAACCGATCTAAGCAACATAACTGAACAAGAATTTAGAATAATACTCATAAAATTACTCATTGGGCTTCAAAAGGACTTGGATGACATCCAAGCCATTATTGTTGCAAATACTGATGAACGAAAAAATGCAACACAAAATAAAATGGAGGCGTTGGCTACTGCACGGATTGAAAAGGCAGAAAAAATACGTGAATTAGAAGATACAATTATAGAGAAAGAGGAAGCCGAGAAAAGAGAGAGAAATCGGTCCAGGAACATGAAAGGAGAGTTCGAAAGCTGAGTGATACAATCAAACGGACGAATATCCATATCATAGGAATTCCAGAAGGAGAGAGAGAGAAAGGAGCAGAAGGTGTACTTGAACAAATAATACCTGAGAACTTCCCCAACCTGGGAAAGGAAACAGATATTGAAATCCAAGAGGCACAGAGAACTCCCCACAGACGTAAACTGAATCGATCTGCATGACATACAGTGAAACTGGCAAAATACAAGGACAAAGAGAGAATTCTGAAAGCAGCTGGGGATAAAAGGGCCCCAACATACAAAGGGAGACATATCAGGGTAGTAGCAGACCTATCTACTGACACTTGGAAGGCCAGAAAGGAATGGCAGGAAATCTTCAGTGTGATGAACAGGAAAAATATACAGCCAAGAAGCCTTTATCCAGCAAGCCTGTCATTCAGAATTGAAGGAGAGATCAAGGTTTACCCCAACAAAAAATGGAGGAATTCATCATCACTAAACCAGCCCTACGAGAGATCCTATGAGGGAAATGTTGCAAGGAACACAAAGTCCCAGAGACACCACTACAAGCATGAATCTAACAGAGAACACAATAACTCTAAACCCGTATTTTTCAATAATAACACTGAATGTAAATGGACTAAATGCTCCAATCAAAAGACAGAGTAGCAGAATGGATTTAAAAAATGAGATCCATCTATTTGCTGTTTACAAGAGACCCATTTTAGACCTGAGGACACATTCAGATTGAAAGTGAGGAGATGGGAAAACATCTATCATGCTACTGGATATCAAAAAGAAAGCTGGAGTAGCCATATTTATATCAGACAAACTGGACTTTATTTTTTATTTTAAAGGCAAAGAAGGGCATTATATAATAATTTCAGGGTCTATCCATCAGGAAGAGCTAACAAGTATAAATGTCTATGCACTGAATTCCGAAACACCCAAATACATAAGACAATCACAAACATCGATAAAAATGTGCTAATAGCCAAATATGGAAAGAGCCTAAGTGTCCAACTGATGAATGGATCAAGAAAATGCAGTTTATATATACAATGGAATACTACATGGCAATGAAAAAGAATGAAATCTGCCATTTGTAGCAACATGGATGGAACTCAAGGGTATTATCCTAAGTGAAATATGTCAGGCAGAGAAAGATACCATGTTTTCACTCATGTGGAACTGGAGAAACTTAACAGGACCATAGGGGAGGGGAAGGGGGAAAAACAGTTGGGGGAGAGGGAGGGAGGCAAACTATGAGAGACTCTTGAATACTGAGAACAAACTGAGGACTGATGGGGGGGAGGGGAAGGGGGCTGTTGGCATGGGGAAGGGCACTTGTTGGGATGAGCACTGGGTGTTATACGGAAACCAACTTGACGATAAACTATATTAAAAATATATATCAGAAAAAAAAATGAGGATGAGGATGAAAGATGGCTTTTATATTTTTGCTCTCTAGAAATTATTCTTGTTTGAATCTTTATTTTTTAAGTTTTTTTTTTTTATTTTAAGAGAGAGTGCAGGGGAAGTGCAGAGAGAAAGGGAGAGAGAGAATCCCAAGCAGGCTCCACTCTGTCAGTACATGCAGGTCTGCATGGGCTGTGGGATCATGACCTTACAAACTGTGAGATCACAAACTGTGAAATCATGACCTGAGCCAAAATCAAGAGTCAGACACTTAACCAGCTGAGCCTCCTGGGCTCTCCTCTTGTTTGAATCTTCTATCATAAGAATGTTTTTGGACACTTAAGTGGCTCAGTCGGTTAAGCGTTCAACTTCGTCTAAGGTCATGGTCTTGAAGTCTGTGGGTTCAAACCCCTCATTGGGCTCTGTGCTGTCAGCTCAGAGCCTGGAGCCTGCTTTGGATCCTGTGTCTCCCTCTCTCTCTGCACCTCCTCCACTCGTGCTCTGTCTCTCTCTGTCTCAAAAATGAATAAGTGTTAAAAAAAAAAACTTAACTTTTTGTTTTTTACTTTTTTAAATGTTTTATTTATTTCTGAGAGAGAGAGAGAGAGAGAGAGAGAGAGAGAGAGACAGCGTGAGCAGGGGGAGTCACAGACTGAAACAGGCTCCAGGCTCTGAGCTGGCAGTCAGCACAGAGCCTGACGTGGGGCTCAAACCCACGAACCGTGAGATCATGACCTGAGCCGAAGTTGCACGTTTAACCAATTGAGCCATACAGGTGCCCCCCCGCCCCTGAGAATGTTTTCAGGTTACTTGTGGAATTTTCAAAAGATCTTTTGATGTATTCAATCTTTCCTGAAAACAAGAAGTACTAAATTCATAATGATATGTTGAACCCCTGGTGTGCATAACACTTTGACATCTGACCTCCTCCCACAACTCCCTACAAGAGCTAAAAAACAAGACAGATGATTTCTGTGACAATTCCTCAAATTCATGCTCAGATCATCTAACTGGCTTGAGGGTTTTTATTTTTAAAGTCTTTAAATGAATTTTTTTAAGTATGTTTATTTATTTTGAGAGAGACAGAGACAGTGAGAGTAGGGGAGGGGCAGAGAAAGAGGGAGAGAGAAAATCCCAAGCAGGCTTCGCACCACCAGCACAGAGCCTGACGTGGGGCTCAAACTCACAAAACTGTGAGATCATGACCCGAGATGAAGCCAAGAGTCCAACACTTAACTGACTGAGCCACCCAGGCGCCCCAGCTGGCTTGACTTTTTTTTTTTTGACCTACCCTCACAATTCGAGGGTCTCTCCCTGTCTCTCAAGGGCATTATCTACTTTCTTCCCTTCTTGACTGCTGCATTAACCTTTTTATTTTTCTTAGTCAGGCGCTCTCAGCCCTTGTGTCCACTGGTGGCTTAACTCCTCCTATTTAAAATTTCCTGCCTGGGTGTGCTGGCTGGCTCTGTTGGTAAAGCATGTGACTTTTGATCTCAAGGTTGTGAGTTCAAGCCCCTGATTGAGTGTGAAGCCTACTTAAAGTCTCCAGCCTGGGGGCGCCTGGGTGGCTCAGTTGGTTAAGCATCCGACTTCGGCTCAGGTCATGATCTCACGGTTCGTGGGCTCGAGCCCCGCGTCAGGCTCTGTGCTGACAGCTCAGAGCCTGGAGCCTGCTTCAGATTCTGTGTCTCCCTCTCTCTCTCTGACCCTCTCTTGTTCATGCTGTGTTTCTCTCTCTCTCTCAGATATAAATAAAACATTAAAAAAATAAATAAATAAAGTCTCCAGCCTGTTAACTGAGTGTAGGATCTTTCCTACAGCATTCACTACATTACATGTTCGGATGAAGGAAGCTGATGAAAGGTTCAGAGTTGTATTGGCAAGGAACAATTCTCTTGATTACTGGCTTGATGATTTTACCTCAAGAAGAGGGGAGACCTTTGGGTCTCAAGATATGCTTGACTCTGTTCTAGTCTGAGCTAAGGAACCTTCTTAGCCTGTGTTTCAGTTTATCTATTTCTTCCGAAATAGCTTGTCTCTGCTCCCCATGTCATTAGCTGGGATAACGCAACTAGATGATGAAGAATTCGATTTCCAGATATCTCACTCACATGGCTGACATGTTGGTGCTGCCCTAACAGGGTGCTCAGCCAGTGCTGTGGGCCGGAAGCCTCAGTTCCTTTATAGGTGGGTCTTTGCACAGGATGCTGGGGCTTCCTCGCAGTATGGCGGCTGGATTCCAAGAACATTCTTCCCAAGAGAGCAAAGCAGATGCAAATGGTATTTTAATGACGTACCCTTAGAAGTTACATAAAGTAACTTCTACCATACTCTATTGGTTGAGGCCATCTCAAGGCCTACTCAGATTCAAGAGGAGGAGGTATAGAACCTATCTCTTGATTAGGGGGAGATGTAGGCCATCTATTGGCCACACCTTGGTTTTGAGAGAGAGCATAGACAGAGTCGATTACTGGCTCTGAATTAGAATACAAAAGCAATGAGGCAAATTTGTAGACTGAGAAACTGATCTTCCCAGATTTCCCTCAATCAGATCTTGTTTTTTTGGTTGATTCTGAATTTTCTAAAATCCACAAAAACTAAACTTCAAATGCATGTGCAAAAAGAAAAACAATATGTAAAAAACCTAACCAATGATGCAACTCTTCAAATAAAATTCATCAGGCACCTGGAGGATTCAGTTGGTAGAGCATGCAACTCTTGATCTCAGAGTGGTGAGTTTGAGCCCCATGTTGGGAGTAGAGATTACTTAAATAAATAAAACAAAAAAATTCAGCCCAATTCAATGTCAAATTTAGAGTTATTTATTACTTATATATATTTTGACTTATCTAAGTTTATCTTTCATAAAGAAGGAAGTAGAGACTTAATTACATCCCACTCTTATTTATTAATTAAGTGCAAGGTAGAAGTTTACCAGGATCTTGAATTAAAGTAGATATAGTCATTATTAAGATTATTATGAACATTGTGAAGTCACCTATTAATATAATTTTCTTGCATCCTCCTTTTTTAAGATTTTAAAGAATATTGTGTGTGTGTATAAAAGAGAGAGCACATGAATGTGTGTGCATGTGAGCAGGGAAGAGGGGCAGAGGGAGAGGGAGATTGAGAGGGAGAGAGAGAATCCCAAGCAGTCTCTGTGCTGTCAGCACTGAGCTGGACAGAGAGCTTGACCCCACAAACCATGAGATCATGATCTGAGCTGAAACGAAGAGTTGGACACTTAGCCAAATGAGTCACCCAGGCACCCTTGTTCTGAATTTTGTTAGTGAATTGATGGGAAGGGGTTTTGGTGGTGAGAAGGCAGGAGAGTTGGACCAAATATGGCAGATGTTGGGGTAAACCTTACAAGGGCATTGTACAAACTGACACCCAGGACCGTAGAGTATTGCGAGCTTCAAGAAAGGGGTATATACATGCAAAATAATATAACAATTTTATCTTTTAAAGACAGATAGGAGAAGGGAGAAGACTGCAGCCTGTTCTCATGTGGATGTACCTCGGCAAAGCTCCTCTGCTCTTCCAGAAGCAGTGGGGGTGGCGGGGGGGAGCTCCCCACTTCAAGAGGGGACAGAGCAAGAGGCCATGTAGGAAATTCCACATCAGCTAGAGACAGTGGCCTGGGGCAGTTGGCAGCACGTCGTTTGTGACTGACGTGGAACATCTATAGAAGTAAAGTAAATGAAGTATGGTGGCCAGTGGTGAGGGCGATGTTTGGACTGGGATTGGGGTGGCTGGAAGTGAACAAATGGACTAAATTTGTGCATGAGGAAGGAAAAAGAAGAATCACCACTCCCAAAGAACAGGGAAATAGGCTAATCTATAGAGATAAAAAATAGATTACAGGTCACAAGGTTCTAGGAGTGAGGTTGGTGAGCAAAAGGGAATGACTGCTAGTGGGCAGGCATTTTTTTAGCGGGGGAGGGTGATGAAAATGTTCTAGAGTTGATTGTGGTGATGGTTGAACCTTATGGTATATGAATTATGTTTCAGTAGAGCTGATGTTTTGAAAAAATAAGCCTATAATTGAATATACATAAAAATACCTATATGTGTAGATTTGAAAAAAAAATACACCAACTTCATGTTCACTCCTGTGTCCCTATTCTTTCTCCTGGATCATAGAATGTCTTTTGTTAGCTTCTTCTGTATCTTTCCAGGGCTTTAAAAATGCATATATATGCAAATATGAATATATATTCTTTTCTTCTTTCCTTTCCTACACAAAAGGCAGCATATTGTAGAAACTGTTCTGCTCTTTGTATTTTTCTTTATACAACATATGTCAGAGATCTTTCCATATTAGCAAACAGAGAGCATCTCCATCCATGTTCAAAGAACACAGTCTTCCATTGCGCGGATGGGTGTTATACTCTAGCCAGTATTGATGAACCTTTGGGTTATTTCCAATATTTCACTTCTACAATGTTACAATGAACAACCACGTATATGTATCATTTTATAACTAGCACACAAATCTGAGAGGTGAAGTAAGGCTGCTCGATCAAAAAGAAAATGCATTCACAATCTTGATAGATACCACCACATTGCCCCGTATTTTGCACTCCCACCAGCAATGTATCATAGCTCTGCTTTCCCCTTAGATTTGCCTACAGGCTGTGCCGCCAAACTTTCTATCTAGTTGATGAAATGGGATTATTAGCATAGTTTTACTATGTTTCTCTTTTATTATTAATAAAGTCAAGCACTTTTTTTCTGCATTTAAAAAGCCAACTGTATTTATTTCTCTGTGAATTGTCTGTTAATGTTCTGTGACCATTTTTTTTCTTATTTGCCACGTGTCTTGACTTTGTAGTGTTTTTTTCCATGTGGAAGTTTTTGATTTTTGTAGAATCAAGTTTATCAATGTTTTCTTTCATGGTTCTGGATTTTGGGTGATGATAAGAAAGGCTTCTCCTCTCCAAGGATATAAAAGAATCCATTCATAGTGTTCTCTGGTACTTTTATGGTTCATTTACTAAGTGCTTTGAAATCTTTATCAAAATAAATAGTTTTCTTTATATATAAATAGTTAAATATCAAAAGAAAAAGGAAAGCAGCTAGCAATATTTAAGACAAACACTTATTAAGAATAAACCTAGGGGTGCCTGGGTGACTCAGTCAGATAAGTGTCCCACTCTTTTTTTTTTTTTAATGTTTATTTATATTTGAGAGAGAAAGAGAGACAGAACACAAGCAGGAGAGGAGCAGAGAGAGACGGAGACAGAATCTAAAGGAGGTTTCAGGCTCTGAGTTGTCAGCACATAGCCCGATGCAGGGCTCAAACTCACTAACTGTGACATCATGACCTGAGCCAAAGTCAGACTGAGCCACCCAGGCACCCCAAGCATCCCACTCTTGATTTCAGCTCAAGTCATCATTTCATGGTTCATGAGCTCAAGCCTCACGTTAGGTTCTGTGCTGACAGCACAGAGTCTGCTTAGGATTCTCTCTCTCCCTCTCTCCCCTCCCCCTGCTCGTATGTGCTCTCTCTCAAAATGAATAAACAAATAAAAATAATAAACTTAGCAATATTTAAGACTAACATGTGAAGGTATTTGGAGATGATAGCTTCTAGTATATAAGCAAAGATCAATGAACTACTGTGCTTTAACAATAATAAACATTAAATGTCATTAAAACTTTAACCAGCTAAGAAATATTCATATATAAAGATGGATATCTTGGAACAGTTATTAGGTATATTTTAAAGGGTTCTCGGGTTTGAACTTTGCACAGTTCTGGACTGGATAAAAGGCGGGGTATACTTCCCTGCCCGTTGTGTCTGGCTAGCCTTGGGAACTTTGGCCAATAAAATGTGGCAGAAACAATAGTATACAACTTCGGAGGCTTGCAGCTTCTCTTACATTTGGAACCAGATGCCATGTGAAAGGACTGGGCCAGCCTATGGGAGATGTGTGTACTGGCCTATAGTCGGCACCAATTCTTACACCTGTGTGGGGGGCCAGGTTAAATCAACTAACTAGTTCAAGTCAAGCTGCAGTTTGACTACGGCCATGGGGGTAACCACATGGGGACCATCAGAACAGCCCAGCTAAGCCCAGTTCCGATAGCCAAGCCACAGAAAAAACGAGCAAATACTTGCTGTTTTAAGCCACTATTTTGAGGCTATGTTTTATTACACAGGAATAAATAATCTATACACGTTTTCCTGGGGAGTTATGCATAAAGAAATAAGATAATACATAATACTGAAAGACAGGTTGAGTTTTGTTCATGAATTTGTTCATTCGTATCCTCTCCACCCCCTGCAGAAAGGATTCAATACTGCTGTGGCAGGCAGACCTAACGATCCCTGTCTTACGGTGTTCACACATTTGTGTAATCCCCTCCTCTTGAGTATGGGCTAAAACCTAGGACTGTTTCCTTCTTTTCTTTTTTACTTGAAATTATGTTTTATGATAATTCCTCATTTTTTTCTGGGTAGAGATTCTATTTTTTATTCTTTTTTGATTTCAAGTTTTTATTTAAATTCGAGTTAGTTAACAGATATGGTAAAATTGGTTTCAGGTGTAGAATGTAGTGATTCATCACACACATACGACACCCAGGCTCAACTCCTCAAGTGACCTTCTTGATGCCCAGCACCCCTTAGCTCCCCCCTCCCCTTCCCTCCAGCAACTCCCAGTTTGTTGTCTATAGTTAAGAGTCTCTTATAGTTTGCTTCCCTCTCTCTTTTTTCCCTCCTTCTTTTATGTTCATGTGTTTTGTTACTTAAATTCCACATATGAGTGAAATCATATGGTATTTGTTTTCTCTGACTTCTTTTCTTTTTTTTTTTAAGTTTTTTAACTTTTTTTTTTTTTATTTCTAGGAGAGAGAGAGAGAGACAGCGTGAGCAGGGGAGGGTCAGAGAGAGAGGGAGTCACAGACTGAAACAGGCTCCAGGCTCTGAGCTGGCAGTCAGCACAGAGCCCAACGCGGGGCTCGAACCCACAATCCGCGAGATCATGACCTAAGCGAAAGTCGGACGCTCAACCGACTAAGCCACCCAGGCGCCCCTCTCTGACTTATTTTCTTAGTATGATACACCCTAGCAACATCCACATCATGCAAATCACAAGATTTCACTCTTGCTGATGGCTGAGTAATATTCCGTAGCATATATATACTATATCTTCTTTATCTATTCATCAGCTGATGGACATTTGGGCTCTTTCCATAGTGTTGCTGTGGATGAAAATACTGCTAAGAATATCGGGATGTATGTGTCTCTTCGAATCTGTATTTTTGTATCCTTTGGGTAAATACCTAGAGGTGCAATTGCCAGGTCATACGGCATTTCTGTTTTTTTTTTTTTTTTAATCTTTATTTTTGAGAGAATGAGACAGAGTGTGAGCAGGGGAGGAACAGAAAGAGGGTAGTTCTATTTTTAGCTTTTTGAGGAATACCGATACTCTCTTCCAGAGTGGCTGCCCCAGTTTGCATTCCTACCAAGAGGGTAAGAGAGTTCTTCCTCCACATCCTCACCGATACCTTTGTGTCCTGTATTGTTAATAGCCATTCTGTCAAGTGTGAGCTGGTATCTGACTGCGGTTTTGATTTGTATTTCCCTGATGATGATTGAGCATCTTTTCATGTGTCTGTTGGCCATCTGCATGTCTTCTTTGGAAAAAATGTCTGTTCTGGGTAACAGTGAGTAAACTAGCCAGTTTGCACTAAGCTAAAAAAAAAAAAAAAAAAAAGAGAGGAGTGTTAAGTGCAACAAAAAGACAGAGGATTTTACTTAAACCTGAAGTAAATTCTAAGAGGACAGCTTTGACCTAAAAATTCCAGGCGCAGGAGAGCCCCTTGTAAGTCAGGAGGTGCCTATCCCCAGACCAACTGCTTTCCATATCCTACCTCATATAGACTAATAATCAAGGATTTAACTTAGAAGTTTCAAAAATTTCCTGAAGACCATAGTGGAAAGATACCAAACTTTATCTGGGAAAAGCATGAAATCTTGCCTTTTTACATTTCTAGGAAAAATGAGTTGTCCGCTGGAAAAGTTTCAGAATTGTGAACTGTTTGATATCTTGAGAGCTCCTTAAACTACGTAATTCTAGAATTTGTGACAGATTGCAAACAAAGAATGAAAATTATTTTTATAGTTTATCTAGTCTGTGTATTCCTTTGATGTTTGTAGTATTTGTTTTCTTACTATAATCTTCAATGAAGGTAATTAAACATTTTTTTCTATATTTGTTTAAAATTTTAAATCCTGGGGCTCCTGAGTGGCTCAGTCGGTTGAGTGTTCTACTCTTGATTTTGGCTCCAGGGTTATGGGATTGAGCCCTGTGAGTCAGTCTCCAAGCTGAGCATGGAGTCTGCTTAAGATTCTCTGTCTCTCCCTCTCTTTCTCTCTCTCTCCCTCTTTCTGTCTCCCCCCGCCTCCTTCTACCCCTAACCCCGGCTCATGCTCTCTCTCTCTCTCAAATTAAAAGAAAAAATTTAAATCCTACTTCAAATTTATTGGTTTAAAAAACATGAGTATGTTTTATTATCCTGAAAGTATGTTTGTTTTTCATCACTTCCCTAGGAGCAAACCTTGTTCAAAACATTTTAACCTAGGGGTGCCTGGGTGGCTTAGTTGGTTAAACGTCTGACTTTCGGTTTCATTCAGGTCATGAATTAGAGCCATGCATCAGGCTCTGAGCTGACAGTGTGGATCCTGCTTGGGATTCCCTGTCTCCCTCTCTCTCTCTACCCCTCCCCCCTTCATTCTCTCCCTCCTCCTCTCTCTCAATAAATAAATAAACAAACTTAAAAACATTAATTAGAAAGAACAAAAACATTTTAACCCAGAAGTTAAAAGCACATATTACAAAAAGTGCATTAAAAAAAATCCAAACTTTTTTTTCTTAGTAATAAAGTATCTTGGGACATATTCCTAGCCAAACCTAATTCAAAGATCTCTAATTCCCATTAATAACAGGTTTATTGAAATATAACTTACATACCATACAATTCACCCTTTAAAATATATAACACAATGGTTTTTAGTATAGTCACAATCGTGCAATCACTACCACAACCGATTTTAGAACATTCGCAGCACCCCAAAAAGAAACTCTGGATCTATTAGTAGTCATTCCCCATTCCCTACCTCACCCCTAACCTCCCCAGTTCTAGACAATCACTAATCTACTTCCTGTTGCTATGGATTTGCTTATTCTGAGCATTTCCTATAAATAGAATTGTGCAATATATGGTCTTTTGTGACAGGCTCCTTCTATTTAGCATAATGTTTTTAGGGTACTTCTTCCTTTTTTATTACCTATTAATATTTCATAGTATGAATATACCACATTTTATTCACCCATTCACCAGTTGATGGATATTTGAGTTGTTTCTACTTTTTCATTATTATGGATAATGCTGCTATGAATTTACACATATAAGTGTTTGTGTAAACATTTTTATTTATCTGGGTCATTTGGTAACACTATTTTTAAAGCTTATGAGAAACTGCCATACTTTTTTCCTGAGGTAGTGCACTATTTTACATTCCCACAAGTACTGTATGAGGGCTCTAATTATTCCACGTTGTCAATAACACTTGTTAATATCTGTCTTTTTTATTATGGCCATTCTAGTGGGTGTGAAGTGCTATCTCTTTGTGGTTTTGACTTGTTTTTCCCTGATGTGGAACATCTTTTCATGTGCTTATTAGCCATTTCTTTATCTTTGGAAAAATATTTAGTCACATATTTTGCCTATTTTTAAATTGAGTTATTTGTGTTCTTATTATTGAGTTGTCTGAGTTATTTATATATTCTGGATTGAAGTCCTTCATTAGTTATATGAGCTGGCCATCAGCACAGAGCCCAATGTGGGGCTCGAACTCACAAACTGTGTGATCATGACCTGAGCTGAAGTCGGACACTTAACCAACTGAACCACCCAGGCGCCCCTGAAGTTTTTAAAAAAAAATTAATTTTAAGTTATCTCTACACCCAACATGGGGCTTGAACTCACAGCTCTGAGATGAAGAGTCCCATGCTTCACTAACTGAGCCAGCCAGGCATCTCTTCATTTTTCTTGTTTTTAATGTGAATACACCATTGTCCTTGTACTATTGGTTGAAAAGACTATTCTTTCCCCATGAATTGTTTTGGCGCCCTTGTTGAAAATCAATTGACCATAAATCTGAGAGTGTATTTCTAGTAATGTTGTTTTTATTTTAAAGTCTATTTTGTCTGATATTATTATAGCCACGCTACGTTTTTTATGGTTCTGTTTGTGTGATGGTTCTTGATATATTTGGTCATCTTTTAAAAAATGTTTTATTTATTTTTGAGAGAGTGCAAGCTGGGGAGAGGCAGAGAGCAAGGGAGACAGGATCTAAAGCAGGCTATGTGCTGACGGCTGACAGCGGTGAGGTGGATGTGGGGCTTGAACTCACAAATTGTGAGGTTATGATCTGAGCCAAAGTCAGATGCTCAATCAACTGAGCCACCCAGGTACCCCTATTATCTTTTTTCTTAAAGTAGGTTCTATGCCCACTGTGGGGCTTGAACTTATGACCCCAGGATCAATAATTGCACACTATTGCAACTGAGCTATCCAGGAGCCCCTATCCTTTATTTTCAACCTATCTGTTTCTGCATCTGTGGCATAACAAATTACTACTAGATTAGTGGCTTAAAACAACATGTGCTTATAATCTCACAGTTTCCATTGGTCAGGAATTTGATGTGGCTCAACTGGATCCTTTGCTCAGGGTCTCACGAGTTTGTAATCAAAGGATCAGCTGGGCTACATTCTCCTCTGGAGTGTGGGTCTTCCAAGCTCATCCATGTTGTTGGCATAACTTAGTTGCTGCGTTTCTAAGACTGAGACCATCAGCTCTTAGAAGCTATATTTCTTCATAGGCATTTTATAACCTAGCGATTTTTTTCATCAAGAGAAAAAAAATGGCTCTTCTTGAGACCCATCAAGAACACTGAGAAATGTATAGAAATATTGAATCATATTTTATACCTGAAACAAATACAGCACTCTATGTTACTTATACTTCAATTGAAAAAGAAGAAAGGGAAGCCACCCCCTATAGAGAATCTAAGAGAAAAGTGTCTTAGTCTGTCTCATTAGGGAAGTGTTGGATCTGCTTTCAAGGGACCACCTGACCATGCCAGGCACACCCGGGGCTCGCTCTCTTTTGATTAACTCAGAGTGAATTAATTACAGACCTTAACTACATCCGCAACATTGTCTTCCCATTTTGCCATATTCTAGTAGTTAGGAGCAAGTCCCAGCTTCTGCCCACGCTCAAGGAGAGGGGATCACACAACAGAGTAGATACCGGGATGGCAGGAATCACAAGAGCGATGTTAGAATTATGTCTGTGACAGACGGGGACATAGGTAGAATTGTGACTTCTCTACGTATATTCCTTTTATCATTTTGATTAAAACATTTTTTAAAATGTTTATTTATTTTTGAGATAGAGAGACACACACAGAGCGTGAGTGGGGGAGGAGCAGAGAGAAAGGGAGATACAGAATCCGAAGCAGGCTCCAGGCTCTGAGCTGTCAGCACAAAGCCCGATGTGGGGCTCGAACTCACAAACCACCGACCTGAGCTGAAGTCAGTGCTTAACTAAGCCACCCAGGCGCTCTATTTTTATTTTTGAAGTATGTGAATTTATTACTCATTCCAAAATAAAATTCTAAATCTTTTTTTTAAAATTTTTTAAAAATGTTTTTATTTATTTCTAGGAGAGAGAGAGAGAGAGAGAAAGCGTGAGCAGGGGAGGATCAGAGAGAGAGGGAGACACAGACTCTGAAACAGGCTCCAGGCTCTGAGCTGGCAGTCAGCACAGAGCCCAACGCGGGGCTCGAATCCATGAACCGTGAGATCATGACCCAAGCGAACGTTGGATGCTCAACCAACTAAGCCACCTGGGCGCCCTAAAATTCTAAATTTTTGAGGGGTGCCCAAATGTCTCAGTGGGTTAAGCCACCTACTCAGTTTCAGCTCAGGTCATGATTTCATGGCATTGGGCTCTGCACCAACAGCATGGAGACTGCTTGGAATTCTGTCTCTGTCTCTGTCTCTGTCTCTCTCTCTCTTAAAATAAATAAAATAAAACACTGAATTCTGGCTTTCCTATTAAAAATTTTTTTAATCTTTTTTTAATGTTTATTTATTTTTGAGAGAGTGTGAGGAGGGGCGGGACAGAGAGAGAAGGGGACAGAGGGTCTGAAGCAGGCTCTCTGCTGTCAGCAGCTAGCCCAATTCTGGGCTTGAACTCATTAACTAGGAGATGTGTCCTGAACTGAAGTCACAACTCAACTGACTGAGCCACCCAGGCACCCCTTAAAAAATGTTTTTTAAAATTTGAAACTTTACATTCGTCTCACTGGAGTTTTATGCCTTTTATGCCAAAAAACACTCCACATGGTTGTTTTTGCCCTAAATTCATTAGGAATCAGGATATTCACTGTGATATCCTGATTAAGAACATGGATTTAGGAATCAGGCTGTGGAACTTTAAGCAAGAGATTTAATCTCGTGTCTCAATTTCCTTTTCTGAAAAATGGGGCTAATTATAGCACATAATCAGGATGTCATGAGAACTAAGTAGGCTATTCGATAACACAAAATCTTAGTGTCATAGGACAGTAAGCATTTATTTCAGCCATCGCAGGGTGGCCAGAATGGCTCTGCAGATCTCAGCTGGGTTGGGTTAGGCTTGGCTCCAAGCTGAGTATTCGCTTTTGTCTGCTTCATTCTCACTCTTCTGGGACCAGCAGACTACCCAGAGGAAGTGTTTTCATGGCCATCAAAGAACCTCTTCTCATGGCAGTAGCCATGAGCACAAAAGGAAAAGTACAACTGCATAAGCCTATTTCCTGCCTCAGCATCCAATCGGCTGACGTCCTACTTGCCAAAGACAGTCACATGGCCAACCCAGAGGTGGAGACTTCGGGCGAGCCTACAGGCAAGGGGTGAATTATCCTCCACAGGCTTTAAGGCGAGAGCAAGGCTGTGGATGTGTAAATAAAGGGGAGTGAAAAATCATGACCTACAGATACAATTTAGTTTAAAATTAATGTGTAAGGCACTTAGAGCCATCTCTGGAATATAACAAATGCTCAGTAAATCTTTGCAATCATCGTACCAAATTAAAAAATAATAATACTGTTGAATGCCTCTAAAAGTTTTGCAAGTTATGTCAATAATATTGCTGTGCTTCAGGGAATAGCTGAGGTAGGAGTGAAAAATGAAATAGTCATTCTGGAAAACATTTTGGCAGTTTCTTAAAAAGCTAAACACATACTCACCATGTGACCCCAGTTGCACTCCTGGGTATTTATCCCAGAGAAATGAAAACCATGGCCACAGAAAACATGTACACAAATGTTCATAGCAGCGTTATTTGTAATAGATACAACTTGGAAAGAACCCAGAGGCTTTTCGCGGATGAATGGGTAAACCAACTGTGTAACATCCATTCCGCACAATATTCCTCAGCAGTATGAAAGGAACAAACTATTGATACATACAAGTTGGATGGATTTCAAGGGAATTATGCTGAGTGACAATGGGCAAGCTCAATAGGCTACTTAGTGTATGATTCAGTTTATACGACATTCTGAAATGATAGAATTATAGGAAGAACAGATTGTTGGTTGCCAGGGCTTAGAGATGGAGTGGGGGAGGGGTGGGGCTATAAAGGGTCTTTGTGAAGGATCTCTGTGCTGAGGGAACAATTTTGTACCTTGACTGGTGGTGGTAACACAAATCTGCACATGTGGTAAAATTGCATAGAACTACACACACACACACACGCAAATAAGTACATATAAAACCTGTGAAACCTACATAATGTCTGTGGGTTATACCAGTATTCCTTCCCTGGCTTTGGTATTGTACTGTAGATGTATAAGATGTTACCGCTGGGAAATATTGGGTTAAGACTACACAAATCCTTTCTGTACTAATTTTACAACTTCTTGCCAATCTATAATTCAGAAAAAGAATTTTTTTCTTTCAAATTTTGAGTCATGGTAAGAAACATGTCTCCTCCCCAAGGCTATAAAAGAGTTCACTCACAGTTTTCTTTTTGTGCTTTTATAGTTTCATTTGCTAGGTGTTTTGAAATTTTATTCAAATTAAAACAAAAAGCACCTATACATCCAACCACCTACACAACATCTCTTCTAGGAGGCTTCAGAGGCGTCTCAAAAACTGAACTGAAGTGAACTCAAATGCAAACCTGGTCAGGGCCCTGGGGTCCCCCTCTCAGTGAATGGATTTCTTGTGTGATCATACACAAGTCAGAGCTGAGGGAGTCACCCTTGAAAACCTGTCTTCCTTGTGGCCCACCCACTCCACAGTCTATCTTCCACTGAGTTCTATTACTTTTACTTTCCAAGTATCTTTTGGAAACTTCCACTTCTTAACATCCCTTCTTCCATAGTTAGAGTTAAGCTACTATCAGGCCCTATGGATTACTAAAGCACTAACTGGCTTCTGCATCCAATGTGGCCGTCTCATTCATGTGTTGGGGGAGCTTTTCAAAATGCAAGCCTGATAATTTTACACACTCACCCATTCCATCCTTCTCCCCACAAGGGAGGCATTTAAAAGCACCTTTGATGGCTTCTCATTGTGTTTGGTAGGAAAAAGATCGAAATCTTTAAATGGCCCTATAGCACTGCATGGTTTCATCCTTGTCTGTCACTATTGCTTTTGACAACATTCTCCCCCTTAGCCTAGCCAAAATGGTCTTCTGTTTCATTCTCCATTATCCCATGATCTCTGCCTGCCACGGGGCAAATGCACATGCTATTTTTTTTCCTTTCAGGCATGAGAGGTTTGGTTTAGTTAATTTCTGGTTCATTCTTTGGCTTACTACTTCCTCAGAGTTACTTTCCTGAGTTCCAGATAAAATATAAACTTCTCACATATTTGAGAATACATGCTCTCATAATACTGTATTCCTTCCGTAATCAAATATGTTCAAAGCATTTCTCAATTTATATGTTAATGTGTGATGATTTGCTTAATATCTGTGCCCTCCACTAAACAGGCTCATGAAAGCTATGACTGTGTCTCTTTTGGCTTATTGTAATATCCTCATTGCTTAGCACAGTGCCTGACATACAGCAAATATGTATAAATGCAAATATTTGTTTAATGATTGGATTAAGGACTGGGATTCTAATGAAAATGTGTTTTTCATTAACACTTGCTTGCAATTTACCGGATGTGTAATGTCGGACAGATTACTTAATTTCTCTGAACCACAGTTTCTTTACAAATGTCTTCTTTTTAAAAAGTTTTAATGTTTTTTCTTTATTTTTTTAGAGAGATAGCACAAGTGGGGGAGGGACAGAGAGAGAGAGAAGGGGACACAGGTTCCGAAGCAGATTCTGCACTGACAGCAGTGAGTCAGATGCCGGGATCAAACCCCCGAACCCTCCTGAACCGCAAGATCATGACCTGAGCCAAAGTCGGACACTCAGCTGACCGAGCCAGCCAGTGCCCCGTCTTAATCTGGGCTCCTGAGAAAGCAGAGCCTGAGACAAAGGCTTTTATGCCACTATTTTGTTAGGGAGTGTAGCTTCCGAGAACAGAAGCAAAGAAGAGGTGGGGAGAGGGGTAAAGGGGAGAGAGCCGCATCAGGAGTGTGTTGTTGAGTTTGCTGCAGCTAAAGTGCCACTGAGAAATTGTATAAAGGATCTCACAGATCCGTTTGAAGAGAGAAAGGGAAACTTTTATCTACCAGCTTGAAGTGCCAACTCCCGCACACTTCTAGCTTCTTCTGCATGGGCATGAGGTATGTGGACAGGCTTTGCTGCACGAGGAGATTGGAGTTTATGCAGAACAGCCCACACCTAGTCTGCAGCATTTGGGTGGGGGTTCCTGGAGAACACAACTGCCACGTTCTCAGTGGTCAATAAATAAATGGTCATTGTTACTTGTAATATGTATTTTGGTTCCCAAAATACCACGTCTTTTCCTTCTATCCTTCTCTCTTTCCAGGTAAGGTGATTTTGAAGTCTAGTTTGTGGAAAATAAACAAAGGGAAAATGCTAGAAAAACTGAAAAAACAAACAATGAAGCTGTGGAAAGTCTCCATAATTTGAAGAGTGTGCATGGATAGACAGACCATGAACATGCATTTTTGTGGACAAAATATACATGGCTGTTCATTATATTTATTATAGCATTGTTTGTAGTTGCAAAGAATGGGAAACAATCTAAATGTCCATCTATAGGTGATTAACTTAAAAATAAGATGTATTACAATAGAAAATGATGTAGCTCTAACAAAGTATGAAGAAACTCTTCAGTATTGATATAGAATGTTTTCCAACATTAAGTGAAAAAAAAAATCAAGATACAAAACAATGTGTATTATGTGCTATGATTTGCATAAGAAAGGAAGGAAAACATATTTTCATACTTGTTTGAATATACATAAGAAAATCTCTGGAAGAATATCCAAGAAAGTGTTAGTAAAAGTCAGTCGTTTTACCAGCAAAAATGTGTTTATTTGAGAACATAAGAGACCTGCAATTCAGAACATGGTAAGTAAGCTATGGCAAAACTGCAGGCAAGTCCAAGAAACAAAAGAGAAAAATGTTATTTGATGGAGAAGAAGGAACTTGAGAGAGGTTGTTTGAAGTGAAAGTAGTGAAAGTCCATTGGAGAAAAGCAAGAGTCAGCGTGGTGATGATTTCTCATTGGCTGAATTAAAGCAGAGGTAGCTGATTTCTTTTTTCTTTTTCTTATTTTTACCTAAAATTTTTTTTAATGTTTATTTATTCTTGAAGAAGAGAGATAGAGACAGAGTGTAAGTGGGGGAGGGGCAGAGATAGAGGGAGACACAGATCCAAAGCAGGCTCCTGGCTCTGAGCTCTCAGCACAGAGCCTGATGTGGGGCTTGAACTCATGAGTTGTAAGATCATGACCTGAGCCGAAGTCAGACGCTTAACCAATCGGGCCACCCAGGTATCCCTATTTTTATTTTTTAAATTTACATCCAGGTTAGTTAGCACAGAGGTAGCTGATTTCTAGTAGGAGATGCAATATACATCCTTTCCCTGTTGGGGCCTGTAACTGATAATTTCCTGTTGAGAATTCTTCTGCTGGGGGTCTGAAATTGACAATTCTTCCTGTCATTGAGGTTGAGTGGGCTGGCTCCCCCTTCTAGCCTCCCCTTTCCAGCCTTCTGACCTCTACTTTAGTGAGGTTTCCTAGCATATTTTCATAACAATACAATCTCTATACCCAGGGTGAGGCTTGAACTCACAACCCCAAGTTCAAGAGCCACATGCTCTACTTTGGGGTGCCTGGGTGGCTCTGTCGGTTAAGCATCTGACTGTTGATTTCAGCTAGTTCATGATCCCACTCATGGTTAAGAAGTGGAGCCCCATGGCTTCATGCTGGGTGTGGAGCCTGCTTAAGATTCTCTCTCTCACCCTCTGCCCCTCCCCGCCTCAAAAAAAAAAAAAAGTCTCATGCTCTACTAACTGAGTCAACCAGGTGCTCCTGATTTTCATAAAAATACTGTTAATTTTACCTATTTGTTTGTTTAAGCACCCAAGTATTTTAATACCTATTACTATGTAACAGATGACCCAAATTTAGCAGCTTAAGACAACCGATATTTATTATCTTGCAGTTTATGTAGTTTAGAAGTTGAGGAATGGCTTAGCTGGGTGGTAGTGATTGGCTCAGAATCTTTCATGAGATTGCAGTCAAGATGTGAGCTAAGGGCTTGAGTGGGGCTGGGGGATCCTTCACAGATGGCTCACTGCCGTGGCTCTGAGCAGGAGGTCTAAGTGCCTTCCCAGCGGGACCTTTCCATAAAACTGCTTGGGTGTAGGTGCGCTTGGGTGGCTCAGTCCATTAAGCACCTGACTCTTGGTTTTGGCTCGGGTCATGATCTCATAGTTTGTGAGTCTGAGCCCCATACTGGGCTCTGCATTGACAGTGTGAAGCCTGCTTGGAATTCTCTCTCTCCCTCTTTCTCTCAAAATAAATAAATAAACTTAAAAAAAAAAAGCCAGTTTAGAACCACCATCCATTATAAGAAAAAAAAAAAAGGAAAGTCTCTATTTAAAACAAAACAAAACTACTTGAATGTCTGCCATATAGCAGCTGGCCTCCAGGGTGAATTATCTGAGAGACAGACTGGGAAAGAGCGAGAGAGCATGAGAGAAGAAACTGCAGACACCTCCATGCATTCTACTCATTTGAAGAGAGTCACTGACTCTAGTCTGCACTCAACAGAGGGGAATTAGGCTTGATCTTTTTTTTTTCTCTAACATTTATTCATTTTTGAGAGACAGAAACAGAATGTGAATGGGGCAGGGGCAGAGAGAGAGAGAGGGAGACACAATTCCTAGCAGGCTCCCTGCTCTGAGCTGTCAGCCCAGAAGCAGAGTAGGGGCTCAAACTCCTAGACTGAGATCATGACCTAAGCTGAAGTCAGGAGCTTGACTGACTGAGCCGCCCAGGAGCCTCAGGCTTCATCTTTTTTTTTTTTTTTTAAAATATTTTTATTTTTTCTAGGAGAGAGAGACAGCGTGAGCAGGGGAGGGTCAGAGAGAGAGGGAGTCACAGACTGAAACAGGCTCCAGCCTCTGAGCAGGCAGTCAGCACAGAGCCCGACGTGGGGCTCGAACCCACGAACCGCGAGATCATGACCTAAGCGAAAGTCGGACGCTCAACCGACTAAGCCACCCGGGCGCCCCTGTGGTCACTGTTGATTTTAAATAATATTGGATGACATACTTTGCCATTTCTGGGTGTTTTATTTATAAGCTCCATTCTTCTGGCCCTCCAAACTCCCCCTCAGGTTTGACGCCCACGCTATAACATAACTTGCACAAACTGTCAAGAACGCCAAGAAGATTTCACCTAGTAATTAAATTGGGGGAGATTTAATTTGCACAAAGACGTGGCACGAAGCCCAACAGGTTTATTGTCTCTATAAAAAGATCGTTAAGGTCAAGTGCACTGACGTGTACAGCACTACTAACTGTACTCCCTGCGTCCTGATCACTTTACAAGCAGGGAGGCGAGGAAAAAGTTCCACAAACAAAACTATTCAGTTTGTTCTAACTTCTCTTTAATACTAAAAGTCTACTTTCAAGCCATTTAAACGCAGTTACTCCTTCGGAAGGGTCAGGGTGTGTGGGGAGAGAAAAAGAGCTCTCGCTTCGCTCTATCAGCAGCGAGCAAGTCCTTCCTGTGTCTCTTGGGGACCCCGGACTCCAAGCCGGGACCCTTCCCCGTCCCCCCTCCGCCCTCTCCCCGGCCGAGGCCAAACTCTGAGGACTGTGGTGTCTGCCGTGGGAAGGGCACAGCTGGAGGCTGAGCCGGGTCCGGCCCCGCTAGGCCACGACTCCGCCGATTCGTGGGGGACCTCGCCAGTCTCAGGTGCCAGGCCCGGTTTCCCCAGGGGCCAAGGGGGAGGCGGACGGAGGGAGGACACGTCACGGGCCTCCGAAGGGGGATCGCGGGCCCGGCGGCCAAGGGACGCCTAGCAGAGGGCGAGGGCCAGCGGTGACCCAGGGCCCAGCAAGGGGAAGTCGTGGGCGGATCCCCGCCCTCGACCCCGCCGCGGGGTCCCCGCCCGACGCTTCCGGCGCCCTCCGGGCCCGCCCCGCGCCGGCTGTGCCACATCCTCCGCTGACGTCAGTCAGCGCCGCCATATTGGGAAGGCGCAGCCGCCGCCACCTCCGCCTCCACCTAGAAGCTCGGGCTTCCTCGGGCCCTGCGGACGCAGGAAGGAAGAGCCCCTCTCGCGCCCCGCCGACGCCCGGCCTGCCCGCTTCGGCCCGCCCCGTCTCCCCATGACTGCCCCCGGCTCAGCTGCCGCCGGACGTCGCCCCAGCGCCGGGATTTAACACGGAAGCCCGGGTCCGGGGCCGCGGGGGAAGGAGGAGGGAGACCCGGTAGGTCCCGCGTCCCTCTCGGCCCAGCACGGCGTCTCGGCGGGAGCCATGACCTCGCTGACCCAGCGCAGCTCCGGCCTGGTGCAGCGGCGCACCGAGGCCTCCCGCAGCGCCGCCGACAAGGAGCGGGTGGCGGGCGGCGGCGGCGGCAGCGGCGAGGACGACGCGCAGAGCCGCCGCGACGAGCAGGACGACGACGACAAGGGCGACTCCAAGGAAACGCGGCTGACCCTAATGGAGGAGGTGCTCCTGCTGGGCCTCAAGGACCGAGAGGTGCGGGCGCGGCGGGCAGGGCGGGGGCGGCCGAAGGCCGGCGCGGGGCCCGGGCGCAGGGGGAGCCCGGCCTCCGGCTCCGCGCGTCTTGCCCTGCGAGTTCCCGAGCGGAGCGCCCCGCTGGCCCGGTGCTTCCAGATCCTCCCCGCACAGTGCTTGGATTTTCCCTTGCTCCTGACACAGTCACGCCTGTGGTTTGACTCCCTGGCGGTCTGTATTTCTCGCTCCCTTTTTCCGCCTTTTTAACCCGTGTAGACCCCAGGGTACAGTCCCACCCGGAGACTGCACGTTAGAGTGAAACACCCGGAACCACCAGCGCCCCGAACTCTCAGGGGTTTTGCAGGTTTTTAGGACCTGGGAGGGCTCCACGGATCGGCTTGTTGGGAGATTAAAAAGCAAAACAAAACTTAAGGTGTACCGTTTGGAATTTTGAAAAATTTCGGTGAAATGGTAATGGAGGCAAAAGTTGTTTTACATCCGATAAAGTTAAAAGTCCAACAAAATTCTCATGACACCTTCTGGAAAATGACTTCCTAGGTAACCTTGCTTTGGGTAAGAGAAGACTTTTAGTATCCTTTTTATGTTTTACCAGTTGACTCGTCTCCAGAAAGCCTTGCCGTCTTAGGGCTTTTTCGTGGTGTGCTTGAAAGGCCAGGCTTGTGATTCACAGCGATAGGTGGGGTTAAAGTTGCTGCGGGTCTGTGTGTGTTGTGATTGTGAAAGATGATTTTCACCCCATTATCTTCCGAGAATTTTTGCACAAAGAGAAGTGGGCGAAAAATGCTCAAGTGGACACCTATATACTCCCCTCCTAGGTTCTATCATTAACGTTTTCCTGTATTTGCTTCATCGCATGCCCATTTATTTAAAAAAACTAATCTTAGCCACCTGCAGCCGGTCAGCCAGGTGAATGGATGTTCCAGAAGTCACGTCTGGTGTGGTGGTTCCAGAAGCTTTTTTTTTTAAATCTCGGCATGGAAGTTACAAACAGCACATTTTGAGAGTCCGATACAGAAATATCCGAGTTTTGTTTTGATTTTTAATAAAGTGTTTCTTATTCACAAAGGTGGGCAAAAGAACTCTTATAAAACAATTTGGTCTTCTTTCACCAGAACTTATCAGATCTTTTATATTCTGTATTTTATTTTACATACCAGAGTTTTATATGGACTGCGGCCTCCTAATATTTAGGTTTTTAATGAATTAAAGTTTACTTTTATAGAGATGTCTAGAGTATTTCCTATATCTCGATTTCCCGTTTTTAGGTTTTAATAAGGATCACTTGAAAAAAGGGTCCTCTGAGTATGAAAGGGACTCAGTATGTTTATTAATTACTGAGTTATGATGGAAGCATACTGTAGGTGAAGTTCTTTTTTGTTCTTTGGAAGAACAAGCTACAGGTCTCCCTCAATTTATGTTCTTATAGCCCCATCGTAAATTGAATGTTGAAATGCATTTAAGACCGCTGACCTACCAAACCTCGTTGCTTAGCCTTGCCAACTTTACACATGGTCAGAACACTTACATTAGCCTATAGTTGAGCAGACTTCCCTATCACAAAAAGTTTTTATAATGAAGTGTTGAATATCTTGTATAATTTCTTGAATGCTGTACTGGAAGTGAAAAATAATTGTTTTAAGTGCATCAATTCTGTACCTTTGTGGTCATGTGGCTGTGTCTAGCAAATCGTATGTGTGTGTATATCACTGACCCCGGTAAAGATCAAAATTTGAAATATCATTTTTGTGCAGTTATAAAGTTGAAAAATTGTTAAGTTGGGGATGGTCTGTTGATGTACAGTGTTCTAGAAATGTGATTTTAGAAAGGATTCAACTTGCCTTTTTAGGCTGGACACAATTTAGAATTTTGGTAATAGTTTTCCTTAAGTCTTTTTCTGCTGGAACTAAAGTAACATTTTAGAAAACACACGAAAAAGTGTGAGGGAAACAAGTCATCCGTATTCCTGAGTGACCATTTTGGTTTATATAGTTTTTAATAGTTTTCTGTGTGGCTATGTCCTGTGCCTAAAACTAAAACTTAAAAAAAAAAACACAAAAACCAAAACCTCAACAAAAACCAAAACCCCAACAAAAACCAAAACCAGCTTTTGAATTTGAGTCACTCCCAAGTGAGAAATTATGGTGAAAAAAGTACCTTTCTCCCCCAAAGTATGTGTTACTGAACAAGTTTAAGCTAAAGCATATTGACTGTGCTTGGTTGTCATGAAGGTGATCTAAAGAATTTGTTGAAGCTTAATAGTACTTACAAAATGTAGACAATTTAAATTTCTTTGGTGGCAGGTAATTGAAACCATATGTTGTGCTTATATCAAGAGTCCCTGTACCTTGCCATGTCATGCTGAGGTCTAGACGCAACTGATTCTGAGCATTTCTTGCTGATTTCAAGTCACCTAGAGAAACTTTTTATTCCGCCTTTTGCAGGCAAGCCCAGGGAGTTGAAGTAGAGGTGAGTGGGGTTGGGATTTGGCACTGCTTTAGATTTAGGTTTTAGATGTTAATCTATATAACTTCTCTCCTTACATCTTTACAGTACTAATAATGGACCTGTCACCTCCTCCATTCATAAGTTTTGGGAATTTCCCCTCAGGTCTTCAACTTGTATCACTCTTTTAGCGAGGGCAAGAATTAGTCTTACTTAGAGCCTAGGCGTTTTTGCTTGTTACTACTAGATTTTAATTTATTTAAGTTTGATATTAACAAGTTTCAAGCTTTAGGCATAACATATAGCTTAATATATTTACTGCTTTAGCTTAGCATCCACCTTTGTTATGTTCGGATACTTTTAAGACGTGAACCTACATTTTACGGTCCTTAACGATAGATACGTTACCTATGCATGTGTGTGAACTATTGTATTTGAATTCCAAATAATTGAGAAAACGTGTAAAGAAATTGTAATTTGGTGGGGCTCCTGGGTGGCTTAGTCGGTTAAGCATCCGACTTTCGCTTAGGTCATGATCTCGCGGTTCGTGGGTTCGAGCCCCGCGTCGGGCTCTGTGCTGACTGCCAGCTCAGAGCCTGGAGCCTGTTTCAGTCTGTGACTCCCTCTCTCTCTGACCCTCCCCTGCTCACGCTGTCTCTCTCTCTCCTAGAAATAAATAAAACATAAAAAAAAAAATTAAAAAAAAAAAAAGAAATTGTAATTTGGTGAAATCAGTTTTACTTTGACTTTTAAAAGCAGACATTATGGCTTTTGAAAAATATTTTTGTTCAATAAGAAGTATTCAGGAAAGTGTAGTGAAGTGTGGTGAATTTTCACAAACTGAACACAGCTGTTACACCAGCACCTAGATCAGGAAACAGCACGACCGCCCTCCAGAAGCCCCCCTTGACGCCTTTCCAGTAACTGCCTAGTCTTTAAGAGTAGCCAGTAGCTTGACTTTAGAATTCAGCATAGAATAACTTTGTCCATTTGTACTTCCGTTTGCAGCTTTTGTTTTGCATTGAGACATTTATCTGTATTGTGTGAGGTTGTCATTTGTTCATTTTCATTGAATTATCAACTCTTAACCACATTTCTGATCTACAGTATCTAGACAATTATATTGACTTCCCTCCGAATCTAGCGTTCCTCCTGTCCTCCCTTTACTGAACAGAAGGCTCAGCTTGCCAAGAACAGATGGTCTGGCCTCGGTTTACCTATTAGGAGTGACTCTAAAGTCATCATGAGGGATTTTTTCTTTTTTTAAGTTTAGGTACACATTTTACACTTTTTACCAATGATTTTCTTTGTGACTGTTACTAAGCTGCTTGGGCCCTTTGGGGGTTCCGGTGCCCATCTGAATGGAGCACCAGTGACTTAGGTATTGAAGGAAATCTTCAGAGACCAGTCAGGATGGCAGCAAGGCTTGAATTTGAATTCAGCTTTTAAATTAGCAAGATTTTCTATAGTCCCCTCTTGTGTTTGAGGGGGAAGGGCAGCAAATGAGCCAGATATTTTCCTTTCCCTGACTATTTGATTTTTCCACTGATGCCTCCAAAAATGAGAGTTTTCAGATGCCTCAATTACCTCAAATACCTGGTGTCATTTTTTTTTTTTTGCGTTTTATTTATTTCTTTATTCTCCCGGGACATCATTATGTATTTATTTACTTATATTTATTAAAAAATTTTAATTGAAGTATAGTTGTATTAGTTTCAGGCGTATAACAGTGATTTGACAATTCTAAACATTTCAAAATATTCACCTTGATAAGTGTAGTCACCTTCCGTCAACAATTATTATCGTATTATTGACTAATCCCTATATCCCGTATTTTCTATCCCCTTGATTTATTTTATAACTGGAAGCTTGTAATTCTGAGTCCCTTTCCCCTATTTCACCTATCCCTCTACTGTCTGCCTCCAGCAACCACTGTTTTGTTCTGTGTGTTTTTGTTTTTGTTGTTTGTTTTGTTGTCATATACTTTTTTTAAGTTGATTTACTTTGAGAGAGAGCATGAGCAGAGAGAGGGAAAGAGAATCCCAAGCAGGCTCCATGCTCTCGGTGGAGGGAACCCTTAGGGCTTGATCCCAGGAGCTATGAGATCATGACCTGAGCTGAAATCAGGAGTTGGACACTTAACCGGCTGAGCCAGCCAGGAATTCCTATTGTCAGATACTTTAAAAAAATTTTTAAAAAATATTTATTTGTGAGAGAGAGAGAGAGACAGAGCATGAACCAGAGAGGGGCAGAGAGAGAGGGAGACAGAATTTGAAGCAGCTCCAGGCTCTGACCTGTCTGTCCACACAAACCCCATGTGGGGCTCAAACTCACGAACCATGAGATCATGACCTGAGCTGAAGTCAGACGCTTAACCCGACTGAGCCACGCAGGCACCACTTGTCAGATACTTTTAAATATTTTTGTGTGTGGCAGATCTTAGTGCTTTAAGATTTAACTGTTTGAAGTGGCCAGGTATAATTTAGAGTGTGCCTGTGGAATAGAAGTGGAAAGAGGTATTGTAGTCCTTGTCTGAGACATATCTTTTGTTTTACATATATTATTTAAGCCCCTTGGGTCTCAAAGTTCTTTAAAATGGAGAGAGAATTATTTCCCAGTGGTTCTTGATTGGACTGTTTTGGACATTTATTGTTCTCCACCATGTTGTCTCCTATCTATCCCCCTACCCCTCCTTTACTTCTTTTATAGGGGTTCACCCCCATTGTATGAAATCCCTGGAGGCCCTGTTGAAGCATTTACCCCTCCCCTTTTGTGATGCAGTCACACCGCCTTGTCCAGTCAGGTGTTTGCTTGCAGGGCTTTGGCTCTTGAGAGTGGAACACGCAGTGGTATTTTGGAGACCTGTCAAGATTAGTGCCAGTGTGTGGATCACAATGTTTTCTGACATGGCTCTTTGAGCTCTTTCTCCCTAACCCATTGGTGCTTTCTTTTCTATCCTGGTTTTTAAGGCACATTTCCTTTAGTGTTTTTTTCTTTTTTAAGTTTTTTATTTTGAGAGGGAGAGAGAGAATCCCAAGCCGGCTTCGTGCTCAGCACAGGGCTCAGCATGGGGCTCAATCCCATGAACTGTGAGATCATGACCTGAGCCCACATCAGGAGTCTGACACTTAACCACTGGGCCACTCAGGCACCCCTGCTTTTTGTTTTTGTTTTTCTAAAGTAAGCTCTACCCCCAGTGTAGAACACACAACCTCAAGATCAAGAGTCATTTGCTTTACCAATTGAGCCAGCCAGGTGCTTTCAATTTTGTAATTTTTTAAAAAGTTTTTTAAATTTATTTTTGAGAGACAGAGACAGCGTGAGCAGGGGAAGGTCGGAGAGAGAGGGAGACACAGACTCCAAAGCAGGCTCCAGGCTCTGAGCTGCCAGCACAGAGCGGCTCAAACCCACAAACTGCAAGATCATGATCTGAGCCAAAGTTGGACGCTCAACCGACTGAGTCACCCAGGCGCTCCAATTTGTAATAGTCTTAAAGATCCTTTCATGAAAGTCGTTTTTAAGGGGCAAGCGGTACCTCGCTGGCATGTACTAAGATTTTAGTAACTTAGTGTATAATAAAGGCTTTGAGCTTTGGAATTTTGTGACTCCTTTACTAATACAAATTATACCCTTCATATTTTTAAAAGAGTGAATCTTTATTTTTTCAGGTGTATTTAATTTTTTTTTTTAATGTATTTTATTTATTTCTAGGAGAGAGAGATACAGCGTGAGCAGGGGGGGGCCAGAGAGAGGGAGTCACAGACTGAAACAGGCTCCAGGCTCCGAGCTGGCAGTCAGCACAGAGCCCGACGCGGAGCTCGAACCCACGAACCGTGAGATCATGACCTAAGCGAAAGTCGGACGCTTAACCGACTAAGCCACCCAGGCGCCCCATTTTCAGGTGTATTTAAGAGTAGGTACACAGTGAAAGACACACACGACCTCAAAAATTAGTTTTTGGAGTCCATCAAACCATTTGTACCTTTTAAACAAGAGTTTATACTGAAATCATTTTCAGTGCTTTGGGTTCTTTCACAGTGTGGCCAACATACTCACTGATGTTTACAAACCATACTGATAATTTGAATGTCTCAATTTTAACCATTTGAATGTCCCTGTGTGGATCATTTGAGATTATGTTTTAGAATTATACTCTGAAATCATTTTGATCAAAGTTTGACATATTTGATATTTAAAGAAGTAAACTGTTAGTGTTAGCTTATGTGTATGTCTCAAAAACCTAAGTCATGCTTTTCCTGTTATGTCATGTCACATTTTTGGCCCAACACTCCAAGCAGACTTTCCCTACTTTTTATCAGCATAATTTTTCTTCTGTTAATCAGAGTAAATGGTGTAATCTTTGTTTAGGTCATTCTGTTTTCATGTGAGTCTCCTTTTAAAGCAATACAAAGATTGTGCTTGTCCTGTGTTTCTTCCATTTAATAAGTATAGTGACCAGTGCCAAAGTGGGCTGTCTGGTTTCATTTTGGAATTGATATCTGTGGCTTTAGGTTTCTCTAATCCAAGCTTGAAAGTCTGCTTCCTATTTCAGTAGCATGTACAGTATTATAATGCAATCTAGGTATTGCAGGAATATATAGAAAATAGTCTGCTTTCAGGCACCAGGGTGAAGCTACTAGGAGGTCATGACCTCAGCTGAAATCACGAGTCAGGACGCTTAATGGATGGAGCCACTCAGGCTCTCCCCTAGAATTTTTTGATAGTGAATATCTTGCTGGCATATTCTACCACTTAAGTATTTATTAAGTAAATCATGTTTTTTTGATGAGGGTAATGTCATCTCTGAGGGAGTGAAAACTGTTTCTGGGGTTGGTGGTGAAAAGTCTTTTATGTACGAGCATAAATACACATCTGTCCTATAAACAGATTGTGTATCCATCTTACTAGAATTTTTTTTCTTTTTAGTATTAGAGGCTCGCAAGCAGGAGAGGGGCATAGTGGGGAGAGAGTGAGAGAGAGAGAGAAAAAGAGAGAGAGAGAGAAAGAAAGAAAGAGAATCACAAGGAGGCCCCATGCTGTCTGTGCAGAGCCTGACTTGGGGCTCCATCTCATGAACTGTGAGGTCATGACCTGAGTGGAAATCAAGAGTCAGATGCCTAACTGACAGAATGACCCAGGCACCCCCATTTTATTAAATTTAATGGGGAGAGGATGTAGTTAGGGGGGGAAAAAGTCTGAAAAAGCCCCTTTAGGGAACAATAATGAAAAAAAGTTGAGAAACACTGAAATGAATCAATATGAAAGTACTAAATTTGTGCTCTTAACTGAGGTTTAGAAACCTTTTTCTCTGGAATTTAAAAAAAATTTTATTTTTAATGTTTATTTTTGAGAGAGAGAGAGAGAAGGAGACATACGAAGGAGCATAAGGTGGGGAGAGGCAGAGAGAGAGAGGGAGACAGAATCCAAAGCAGGCTCCCTGCTCTGAGCTGTCCGCACAGAGCCCAGTGTGGGGCTCGAACCTCCAAACTGCGAGATCATGACCTGAGCTGAAGTCAAACACCAGCCGATTGAGCCACCCAGGTGCTCCTGGAGTTTTTATTATAATAGAATTTGGCTTCTAGTTCAGTCATGGGAGGAACAGCTTTAACACACTAAATTGTAGGAGATTGCGAGTGAAATTTTAAGATAAAAGTTATTCTTGTTGGTTGATGACGTGTAGGTAAAGTTTTGTGTTTCATCTCCCAGTATCCTCTGGGAAGGGCTGGAAATTAAAGGACTGCATATAAGTTGCTGATGGTTATTTTTACTCTGGTTTTATTTTCCATTTTGGTTTCTTAAACACTACTGTTAAAGTTTTATGCTATGTTAATGAAGTAAGCTGAAAATAACATTTAGAATTGAACTTAAAAAAAATTGAACTCTCAATTCATGCACTGAATTGAGCTCGTCATATTTAATTTTTGGATCTGTATTATCTACAATGGAAGTTGGTTTAGTGTCCATACGTTCAGTTCAATCTAATTATTGAACACGTTCTGTATGTCCATCTCTTTCCTTGGTGGTTGGGTTTCACAGAAAAATTTCTTACCCTCAAAAGCATCCAGTCTATGTAGAAGACACGTGTAAATGAATTCAGTAAAAGAGACTGCTGACTTTAGTGGTAGTAAGTGTTAAGTGTAGTATGGACATACTGGGGATGCCTTGGATCGGCAGTCAGAAGACTGCCATATTCTTGCCTCCCTGCCTTGCCTTTGACTAGTTAGAAAAACTAGGATAAATGATTTGAATTCTTAGAACCTCAGTTTTTCCCTGGGCAAAATGGGCCTACATTTGTGGGCTATCCCATAATCTCTAGATTGTACGGATCCAGTGAATTGGCATATATGTAGGTTCTTTGAAGACTGCGAAGTACTGAACAAATGAGTAATGTAGCCTCAAGAAGTGACTTATAGTTAATAGTAGAATTGACAAGCATTTAATATTTTCACTATCTTTTTAAAATTTTTTGCTTTTATTTATTTTTGAGACAGAGCACAAGTGGGGGAAGGGCAGAGAGAGAGGGAGACACAGAATCTGAAACAGGCTCCAGGCTCTGAGCTGTCAGCACAGAGACCCAATGCGGGGTTTGAACCCATGAACCATGAGATCATGACCTGAGGCAAAGTCAGACACGTCACCCACTGAGCCACCCAGATGCCCCTATTTTCACTATTTTGGTTTCTTGGCCCTCTTATACTTTATCTTCTGGGCTTAGTAGAACATTCCTCTTCCAACCCCGGTGGTCACCATTTCTACCCACTGTCCATAGTCCTACTCCCTGTTTTTAATGCCCTCCCGTCTTTAGGAGGGAGGGGGGGTCCTTGCTACCTGAATTCAAGGCCGGGATCTTCTTGTAAGGCTAGGTCCTCTGGAGAAGGGATTGGCACACAGTCCTTTCTTTTCTTTCAAAAAATTTTCTTAATGTTTATTTTTGAGCGAGAAAGAGAGAGGCAGAGACCGACAGAGCATGAGTGGGGGAGGGGCAGAGAGAGAGGGAGCCACAGAATCTGAAACAGGCTCCAGGCTCTGAGCTGGCAGCAGCAGAGCCCTACTGGGGCTCGAACTTGGGAACAGTGAGATCATGACCTGAACTGAAGTCAGAGGCTCGACTGACTGAGCCACCCAGGCGCCCACAGTCTTTTATTTCGTTGAAAATTTTTTTCATATTTTCTTCCTTTTGTACTGTTTACTTTTTCCTCACTATAGGTTCTTTGGCTACCAAGGCCAAAGCCCTTGTGGGATTTGAGAGTGGAGAAAGGTGGGAACACCAGTTTCCGAATTTGCACTAAATTGCAAAATTGTACTTTGTGGAAGTCTTTTTGTTAAATGAGTCTAGGAATAAAAGTAACAAGGAAAGCCCTAGTCCTCACAAGTTTATAGTCTAGTGGTGGAGAGACAGGACATGTGAGCATTAAAATAACAGTGTAAAGTAGCACTATTCTAAGTGCCACTTGGATAGTGGATACTGTACATGTTACATTTTTCATTCAGAGGAAGTAGCAGATTAGGTTGAGGTGGGCCAGGAGTGTCAGGAGCAGGGGCGTTGAGCTGGGCATTGCCGCCCTTACGGAGGGGTGGGCTTTCTATTCTAGGAGAGGATGGGAGCTGGGGCTTACAGCAGAATCTCCCAGGGAATCCTACTCACAAAGTCATTTGAAGCTGGCTGGAAATTGGTTTTTGGGATTAACTGTTATTTGATTGTCATGAATAATCTTTTAAGATGGCATCTCAGCCAGGCACGCCCCATGCAGCTATAAAATTTTAAGTTAGAAAATTGTTTCAATGCACATTGTAGTGATTTTCTTAAAATATTTGCTGTGTTTAAAAATTATTGCTTATAAATTTGAACTTAATCTGTCCATCATCTCTCGTTCTCAAATAATTGAGGCTCTTTTATGATCTGGGCAGGGTCCTGACTGCTGGGATAGAAACATTAAGATGGTTCCATTCCATAGTTCCCATAGTCTTAATTGAGACTGGTAGGCCTGAAAGAGTAAAAGGAAAGCTGTAGGTTTCTTATTTTTAATTTTTTTATTGTAAAATATTTGTAACGTAAAATTTACCATTTCAGCCATTTTAAAGTGTGTAAATCAGCGGCATTAAGGACATTCAGATTGTTGTGAATGTTGCAGCTGTCATCACTAAGTCTCTGTAGAACTTTTTCATCATTCCAAATAAAGTATACCCTTAAACACTAACTCTTCCTTTCCTCCTTCCCCTAGCCTCTGGGAACCACTGCAGATGATCCCCAACTTACAGTGGTCTAACTTATAATTTTTTGACTTTATGGTGGTGTGAAAGGGATATATAGTCAGTAGAAATGGTACTTTGACTTGGCTTTGGATTGTTTCCTAGGCTAACAGTGTGCCCTATGATGCTCTCCCCATACGCTGAGCAAGGGTGTAGGGAGCACCAGCTGCCAGCCCATGTGATCACAAAGGTGAACAACTGATACCACTTAGAACTATTCTGAACCCATACAACCGTTCTGTTTTTCTCTTTCAGTAGTGTTTTCAGTAGATTACATGAGATACTGAGTACTTTATTATAAAATGGGATTTGTGTTAAGATGTTGCTTAGAGGCTTATGTAAGTGTTCTGAGCATGTTTAAGGTATGTTGGGCTAAGCTTTGATGTTCAGTGAGTTAGGTGTATTAAATGCATTTTTACCTTAAATTATATTTTCCCATTTACAGTGGGGTTTATTGGGATGTACCTCCATTGTAGGTTGAGGAAGATCTATATTCTGCTTTCTGTATCTATGCGTTTGACTATCCTCAGTACCTTATACAAGTGGAATCATGCATTTGTCCTTTTTAAAAAATTTTTTTAATGTTTACTTATTTTTTTCTGCTTATTTATTTATTTATTTTTTTTTTACAAATAGTTTATTGTCAAATTAGTTTCCACATAACACTCAGTGCTCATCCCCACAAGTGCCCTCCTCCATGCCCATCCCTCCTCCCCCCCACATCCATCAGTCCTCAGTTTTTGTCAGCATTCAAGAGTCTCTCATGGTTTGCCTCTCTCCCTTTCCCCCACCATTTCCGCCCTTCTTCTCCCCCTTGTTCCTCCATCAAGTTCCTCCTAATCCTCCTATACGTGCAAACATATGATATTTGTCCTTCTCTGCCTGACTTATTTCGCTCAGCATAACACCCTCAAGGTCCATCCATGTTGCTACACATGGCCAGATTTCATTGTTTCTCATTGCCATGTAGTATTCCATGGTATAGATAAACCACATCTTCTTGATCCATTCATCTGTTGATGGACACTTAGGCTCTTTCCATGTTTTAGCTATTGTGGAGAGTGCTGCTATGAACATTGAGGTACATGTGCTCCTGTGCATCAGCATTTCTGTATCCCTTGGGTAAATTCCTGGCAGTGCTATTGCTGGGTCCTAGGGGAGTTCTATTGTTAGTTTCCTGAGGAACCTCCACACTGTTTTCCAGAGGGGCTGCACCAGTTTACATTCCCACCAACAGTGTAGGAGGGTGCCCGTTTCTCCACATCCTCGCCAGCATCTAGAGTTCTCTGATTTGCTCATTTTAGCCACTCTGACTGGCGTGAGGTGGTATCTCAGTGTGGTTTTGATTTGTATTTCCCTGATGAGGAGGGATACTGAGCATCGTTTCATGTGTCTGTTGGCCATCTGGATGTCCTCTTTGGAGAAGTGTCTGTTCATATCTTCTGCCCATTTCTTCACTGGGTTGTTTGTTTTTCGGGTGTGGAGTTTGGTGAATTCCTTATGGATTCTGGATATTAACCCTTTATCTGATATGTCATTTACAAGTATCTTCTCCCATTCCGTTGGTTGCCTATTAGTTTTGTGGGTTGTTTCCTTTGCTGTGCAATGTTTACTTATTTTTGAGAGAGAGACAGAGATGGAGCATGAGCTGGAGAGGGGCAGAGAGAGAGAGGGAGACACAGAATCTGAAGCAGGCTCCAGGCTCTAAGCTGTCAGCACAGAGCCTGATACGGGGCTAGAACCCACAAACTGCGAGATCATGACCTGAACTGAAGTCAGACACCTAACCAACTGAGCCACCCAGGTGCCCCGCATTTGTCCTTTCGTGTCTGTTTTACTTAGCATGTTTTCAAGGTTAATTCATGTTGTAGCATGTTTGCGGAATATCATTCCTGGTTAAGGCTGAATAATATTCCATTATATGAGTATATTGCGTTTTGTTTATCCACTCATCCATAGATGAACATTTTGGTTTCTGCTTTTTAATCATTGTGAGTAAGTCTGCTTTGAACACTGTTGTACAAATATCTGTTTGAGTCCCTGCTTTAGTTATTTTGGATACATACTTGGAAACATGGTAATTCTGTGTTTAATGTTTTGAGGAGCTACCACATTGTCTTCCGCAGTGGCTGGACCATTTTACATTCTCGGCAGTGCACAAGGATTGCAGTTTCTGTGTCCTGACCAATACTTGTTTCTTTCTTTCTTTCTTTGGATGATTGCCACTGTAACAGGTGTTAAGTGGTATCTTGTTGTAGTTTTGATTTGCATTTCTATAATGATTAGTGATGATGCACATCTTCTTGTGCTGATTGGACATTTGTTATCTTTGGAGAAGTAATCTATTTAAGTCCTTGCCCTGTTTTTTTAAATCAGGTTTTGTTGTTGAGTGTCAGAAGTTGTCTATATATACAGGATATTAATCCTTATTAAAATCTATGATTTGCACATATTTTCTCCTGTAATGTGAGTTGCCTTTTTACTATGTTGACAGTGCCCTTTGATCCATCTAAGTTTTTAATTTTGGTTGTCTGCTTTATTTATTTTTTTGTTGCTATTGCCTTTGCTTTTGGCGTTATTCAAGAAGTCACTTCACAGTTTCATGTTTTTAGGATTTTCTGCTGTGTTTTTTTCCCCAAGAGTTTTATAGTTTTCTTATGTTTGGGTCTTTGTTCGTTTTGAGTTAGTTTTTATGTATGGTATAAAGTAGGGGACCAATGTCATTCTTTTTGCATACGGATATCCAGTTTTCTCAGCACTCTTTGCTGACAAGATTGTTCTTTCTTTCTCCATTGAATGGTCTTGGCACACTTGTCAAAAATCATATGACCATACAGGCAAGGATTTATTTCTGGACTTTTATTTTGTTCATTGGTCTGTATGTCTTTATGCCAGTACCACATTGTAGCTTTGTAATAAGTTTTGAAATCAAGGAAATGTGAATCCTCCAATTTTGTTCAAACTGTAAGTTTTTGAAACTGACATTAGATAGTAAAAAAAAAAAAACAAAACTATCCCATTTGTCTAAAAGGTTAGAGCCCTTGAAAAGAGCTGAGAAGTCTCACACTAAAGTCTGTTGACATTATTGTCTTTGTTTAAGCTGTTGGCTGATTTGTTCTGGGTTTTGAGTGTGTTTAGGAGATTCAGAAGGAGAGATCCAGTGACCAGTTATTTATACCTAACTTTATATATTTATCCCTTAATGCTTCAGTAGGCAGTCGCAAATTTGGGTTTGATGTTCAGGAGAGGTGTCTGGATTGGAAAGGGAGATTTGGAGTTGCATCTCCAGATGTAACTGGACTTCCTAAGTCTGTTCCTGCACTTCCTGTCAGGGTCCATTTCCCTCCAGCTACGCAGTTGCTTAGGTCAGACTTCCCAGTCTTCTCTCTTTCACAATCCATGCCCTGGAGGTAACTCAGTATGCATTGTCAGAATTCTCAGAATTTGTCTGCTCTTCATTTTCAAGGCCACTGCCTTAAGTTCCCGTCCTCACCTATTCTCCCTTGGATTGATTCTTCCCAATCTTCACTTCCCTTCAGGTTTCTTGTTTTACTCCTTCCTTGCTCGGAAGCCTGTAGAGGCTTCCTTTACCTGTCTTCCCCTATCTACTTTTATCTAAACTCCTTTCTGTTACAGGGGAAGGGGCTTCTGCTTAAGGTTAACCTCCTCTCCCACCCCAGTATAGGCTCTTTGCTTCTTTGAGGATTGTGCTCCCTAAGCTCTTAGATTTTCTTGTCCATCTGTCCATCTATTACAGTAACCACACATTACCATTTAAGCTTTGTCATCATGGCTTTATTTTCCTCATACCTTTGTAGATGTGTTCTGATTGTAAACTTGGTTATTAGAAATTATTTACCTTCAATAGAACTGGTATTGATTGAATTGAAGGTCTCAGTTTGTGTTTTTATGTGGTTTCTTTTACTGTTTGGTGTGTGAAGAGATGATTCTCTCGCCTTCAGATTTCTTAGATCACAATTTGGCTGATGGTTTTGTCTGGTCATTGAAACAATGGTAGTCTTTTCCTATTCCTATATGGGAAAATGTGTTATCATCTTAGCTGGTGAGAGAATTCCTTCAAAGGGAGGCACTCCTGTGGGCTCTTGTCCAGATTTGTGTGAAGAAGGGTAAAGTGCTTCTGTCATCACTGGTAGAGTGGGTAGGAGTGCTGAGTGCTGTGAGGAATAGGGCAAAGGCCTGCAGTTGAGGAGTGTGCCTGTAGAAGAACGTTGGAAAGGGCAGGAAACACTTTAAGGAGATAAGTTTTGAGCAGAATATTGAATGGGATGTGGCCTGTCAACTTGACAGGTAACTGGCACTCCAGACAGGATATATTGTGACAGGGTATATGTGAAAGTAACTATATGGGAAAGTCATCTTTCTAAGAATGATGTTGTTTTACAGTAGCTAAAGAAGAAAATCTGTTGTATATAATGAGAACTAAGTTATTGCGGCGGTCGGGGGGGGGGGAGTTTGTGTGGAATAGGGAAATGAAAAGTCATTAGTACCTTAGGACCTTTAAATAAAGTTGGAAATGATATTGGAGGCAGTTGGAGGTTTTAAAGATAGCAATAATGCTGTAAACTGGATTTTTAGAAAGGTGGTTCCTTTAAGGGAAGAAATAATTGGTAGATGGAGAGGATGGAGTCAGGAAAATTGGTAGTAGGCTTGAGGTTATTAGAATTTGTGAAATTTGCCTGGATCTTGGATGGAGAGGAAACAGGCTTGATCAGAAAGATAATTTTTTAGAAGAATTAATGGGATTTAATTGCCATTAAAGCTTAGGGGAGAGAACATGGTTTGGGTTTAAAGAACTATCAGAGTGGTAATACTGTCTTAATTATCTTCCTTTACAAGTTTATGCTCCTTATGAAGAAAGATGTAGAAAATGAAATCCACAATTCAGCTTTTGTCTCTTTGAAAAATATTTATGGAGTGTCTGCTGTATGTTAGGCACTGTACTAGGGAAGACAGATACAGAGATCAACATAGACTTGCATCTATGTGTATAATTACACATTGTGATCATGTTACAGAGAAAAATTAGAGTATGCTGTGACAGAGTGCATGTGGGGGGAGGGTACAGGGAAGAAGTTCACAAAGAAATGATATTTAGGCTGATGGTCAAGGAATGAGTAGGAGCTATAGCCAGTGAAGACAGATTAATTGAGTACACTCCAAGGCTCTGATGTGAGATAGCTTGGCTTGGGTTAAAGAGCTGAAAAATGGTTCAGGCAGGAGTGGGGTGATGGGGAGAAAGGCCTGGGATGATGAACACACAACACAGGGCTTTACAAGTCAGGGTAAGGATAGAGTACAATTTGGGAAACCACTGAAGGAATTTGGGGAGTGACATAACTTCATTAACAACAACAAAAAAGGTCTGGGTAGATAATGGATTGAACAGAAAGGCAAGTGATTAGTGGTAACAATGTGTATTATATTCTTCTTCTAGTCTTATTTTAAATGAATTTGCATATGTTTAGTTTTCAGTTAGGAAAATTAGATCTCATTCCAGTATTGCTTTGGAACCCCTTTTCTCATGGTGATATATAGTGACCACCTTCCCATGTTAGTAAATATGCATTTACTCCTGTGAAAAACATTCAGGTGGCACAGTGAGAAATACAGTGTTCCATTATTTTCAGTGACTGCATTATAGAACATACTGTGTGATGTACCATAATTAATAGGTGTGTATGTTATGGACCTTCCTTTATTTTTCTAATGGCCTGGAAATCACATTATTATTCTGTTAGGCTTTCGTGCTTGTGTTAGCAGGTTCTCCTATATAAGTTCTTTCCTTTCTTCACCTTGCAGTCAATTCTTACTCATCATTTGATGCCTCCCTGAGGCTCTTTAATCCTATTCTAGCCCTGTAGACAGTATCAGTTGCCCTCACATCCCTTTTGCTTATTGTGTATCTAGCACCTACCACAGTGCCTAGCGTGTTCTAGGTGTTTATGCATATGTGTTAGCCTGCTGGGGCTGTTGTAATAGAAATATCAAAAGAATTGGTTTAATTAATTTTTTAAAATGTTTTTTATTTAAACATTCTGAGAGAAAGAAGAGAGCGTGAGCAGGGGAGGGTCAGAGAGAGAGGAAGACACAGAAGATGAAAGAGAGAGAGACAGCGTGAGCAGGGAGGGTCAGAGAAAGAGAGGGAGACACAGAATCTGACACAGGTTCCAGGATCTGAGCTGGCTGAGAGCACGGAGCCTAGCGCGGGGCTCGAACCCATGAACCACGAGATCATGACCTGAGCCGAAGTCGGACGCTTAACCCAATGAGCCACCCAGGTGCTCCCCGAAGAATTGGTTTAAACAGGTTTTCTCACAGTTCTGGAGGCAGGAATTGTGAAGTTAGGTTCTGGAGAGATGGTTGGGTTCTGGAGAGATTCCTCTCCGTGTCCTCACATGACAGAGAAACACAGCAAAATGTCTAGTGTTCCTTCTGATGAGGCCCCCACACTTGTGACTTTATCTAAACCTACTTATCTCTCAGAGACCCCATCTCCAAATACATTCACATGGAGGTTAGGGCTTCAAAATATGAATTTTGGGGGCACACAATTCAGTTCATAGCAGCATGTTTTTGGAATGAAGGAATAAATGGTTGCCATTTTATTCATACTAGCATTATATTCATAATGAATTATAATTTTATTTTCACTGTGTGCCTTCTTTCTTGGTTGTCTTTATCATCTCAACAGTGTCTTGGCACTCAGTAGATGTTTATTGAATTAAAATTATATTTTCTTATTTTAAGAACTACAAGATTATGTTTTACTTTATGCAGTTTTGTGTCTCTGCCTCCCAAATGGGATTGCTTTTTCTGTAGAAAATCATGCACACACCTGCATCTAATAAATAAATGTTATGGTGACTTGGTAGAAAACTTAACATGATTTCATTATCTGTAGTTTTCAGAATGTCCTCAAAATCCTGATAGTGTGATGTAGTGGTGAAACACCATATTCACAGTCACAGCGCTGTGGTATTACAGATGCCTGATGATTCTGGAGTGTTCTCCAAACTTCAGATTTCCAAATATAGAATGGTAATATTTTACTGGGTTATTGTGAGATGAGATGATAATTTATGTATGTGAAGACAGCTTGGCAAATTGAAATGCTTTTGTGTTGTGTCTTCATGCTTCCTAAAGAAGAATTAAAACTGGGATTAGAGTTAGGTTTTGTTAATAAGATGCTGTTAAATACACTTTAAAACTTCACTGGTCAGTGGGGCGGGGGAAAAAATTTAACTGGTCAAATGAGTATACATTTTGCCATGGATCCTTTAAGATTCATTTTTTTTGCAGGGAAGTCAGTTTCTCCTCACACTTTGTTTTTGTGCTTTCTGTATTGAAGTGATCTGTGGCAGGTGTGGAAAGAAAAAGGAGTACGGTAGTGCTCCCTTGTCCACAGGGGCAGTGTTCCAAGACCCACAAGGGATGCCTGAAACCCGAGATAAACTGAACCCTGTATAGATCATGTTTTTTCTTATTCATGCATATTTATGATAAAGTTTAATTTATAAGTTAGGCACAGTAAGAAATGAAAAACTAATAAAGTAGGACAATTAGAACAGTATCCTGTAATGAGTGAAGTGTGAATGTGGTCTTTGTCTTTCTCAGTATCTTACTGTACTGTACTCACCCTCTTTGATGATTTGAGATGATAATATGCCTACATGATGAAATGAAGTGAAGTAAATCAGTAGGGCCATTGTACTTAATGTTAGGTTACTATTGACCTGACAGTAAAGTCAGAAGGGTTATCTGCTTCTGGACTGTGGTTGAGCATGGGTAACTGAAACTGAGGGTAAGGGGCAAGGGGACCACTGTGTCTTTCTTTCATTTTCATGGGGCTGAAGAGAAGCCATTAAACAAATAGGTCTTGGACGGCAAGACAGAATAATAGAGCCAGGGCTCTGGAGCTAGAGAGACCAATTTCAATTCCTGCTTTGCCACTCAGTAACTGTGGCCAATTCCTTAATTCTTTCGAGCCTCAGTTTCATTATCTTGTGAAAATGGAACAATAATGCCCACTTGATATGGTCTTCTGAGGATTAGACATGGTGTACATTAACTGCTTTGTCCAGTTTTAGCATATACTAGGCATTTGGTATGTGGCCGACTGTGCACATTGAGAAAAAAAGGATTTGGGGAGGGTCTGTTTGAAGTTTTCATGGTAGTTACCCTTGAAGGAGGGGGTATGCATGGAAGGGGAGGAAGGACGTGGGGATTTTAATTTTCTCTCATATACTTCTATTTGAAAACAGTTTTTGAACAAGTGAGGGTGACTGAGATGTCTCCAGAAGAGTTTATAAATAGAACAAGGGGTGCCTGGCTGGCTCAGTCAGTGGAGCATGTGACTCTTGATCTCGGGGTTGTGAGTTTGAGCCCCATGTTGGATGTAGAGATTATTTAAAAATAAAATTAAAAAAATATTATTTGAACATTTATTTAGTTTTGAGAGAGTGTGAGCAGGAGAAGAGTAGAGAGAGACGGGGACACAGAATCCAAAGCAGGCTTTAGTTTCTGAGCTGTCAGCACAGAACCTCATATGGGGCTTGAACTCACGAACCGTGAGATCATGACCTGTGCCGCCTAACTGACTGAGCTACCCGGCACCCCTAAAAACAAAAATCTTAAAAAAAAAAAGCGTAAAAGTAAGTATTATTGAGTATTATGCTTAAGGAATAGATGAAAGAAGAGTAACCTGTAAAAGCCTGAACAGAGCTGCTCAGTAACAGAGTTATGGAAGCCAGGGGAGGAGGAGGGCATGTCAGCAGCATCAGACGTTGCGGAGCAGTTACTTGAGACCAGGCTTGTTGAGAACTGTATCAGATTGCATGGATTCGGAAGTGAAAGGGGACTGGTGGCGAGTTATTTTCTTTGAACACTTGACCCTTGAACGATGTGGGGTTAAGGGTACCAACCTTTGCCGCATGCATTCAAAAATTCATGATAGCTTTTGACTTCCCCAGAACTTAACTACCAGTAGCCTACTGTTGACTGGAAGCCTTACCAATAACATAAAGTCAGTTAGCACGTATTTGTATATATATTATGTGCTGTATTCCTAAACTAAGTTAGAGGAAAGAAAAGGTTATTAAAATCCTGAGGAAGAGGAAATACATTTTTGTACTGTGCATATTGAAAAAAACCTATGGATCAATGGACCTGTGCAGTTCGAACCAGTGTTCAAGTGTCAGTTGTACTTTCTAGGAGTTTGTGGTGAGTGGACAGGGTATAGGGCAGGGATGGTTCCTTTCTTTTTCTTGTAATGGGCAAACTTGAGGATGTTTGAATGTCAGTAGGAAGGTACTAGGATAGGAAGTACAGGGATTGAGAGGAAAGATACTTCTTAAGATGCAAGAGCAGTGGTAGAAGGGTGAGCCTCAGGCAGTTTTCCTGTTTTTAACAGCCAGATAAAAAGAATGAGTATGGGGAGCCTGGGTGGCTCAGTCGGTTGAGCATCCGACTTTGGCTCAGGTCATTATCTTGCGGTCATGGGTTCCAGCCCCGCGTCGGGCTCTTTGTTGACAGCTAGCTCAGAGCCTGGAGCCTGCTTCAGATTCTGTGTCTTCCTCTCTCTCTCTGGACTTCCCCTGCTCACGCTGTCTGTCTGTCTGTCTCTCTCTCAGAAATGAATAAAACATTGAAAGGAAGTTTAAAAAAAAAAAAGAACTAGTATGGACAAAGTTGAGTTTATAGGTTTGGTTCATTGTTAGAAGTTAACACCATTCCTGTCAGATGGCATTTACTTCCTTGAAGTCATCTGCTGAAAGTGACCCAAGTTTAGAGATTTGAGGAGAATGAAATTTTGAAATAGCTGCTACAGAGAGTGGAAGAGTTTTGAAGAGGGAAATGCAGAATGATTTGCCAGGTATCATCGCCAGTTTAAGTTGTAACAAGATTGCAAGATTTTTTTTCCCCCCACTAGCAGTTCAGAAGCACAGAAAAGGAGAAAGCAGACAGTTGGATTGATCTGGAGTTGGAGTTTTGCTAGGCAAATGCAATAGAAGAAAAACAGAAAAATTCATTTAGAAACTTAGCAAGAGTGTAGTCTAAGCAGTGTATTCTGGGCTTGTTTTCTCTATACGTGAATTGGGGATAATAATACTTAACCTCAGAAGGCTATTGTAAATTGTAAATGAGTTACTATGTGTTTAGTATTTAGAACAGTACTTTAGGTGCTTAGTAAATGATTGTCATGGCTATTGGTGAGGGTAAAAATGGAGGGAACTGATATGAAGGAAGGAGGGAGGCTTGGGATTGGAGTCCCCACAAAATTGAGGAAGAATTGGATGTGGATTGAATTTATTACTTAGATTGGGTTCTAATAGAGATTCTTGAGGTTGGTTGGTATCCAAGTTCCCAGGGAGAGGAGGTTTTTAGCCTGGAATCATTGATAGAATTCAGGGTAAAACACTTGAGTGGGAAAGCAATTTTTTTGAAAACAAAAAATTGAGATATATACTTGACATGTTAGTTTCATGTGTATAACATGAATTATATACAATTATATACATTATGAAGTGCTCACCACAAGTGTAGTTATGTGTCACCATGCAAAGTTACTGCAGTATTATTGACTATATACCCTATGCTGTACTTTTCATCCTTGTGACTTACCTGTTTTATAATGAGAAGTTTGTACCTGTTAGTAGCTATTCACATATCCCCACACCTGTCTCCCCTCTGACAGCCACCAGTTTGTTCCCTGTGTCTGTGAGTCTGTTTCTGTTTTTTGTTGTTTTGTAGATTCCACACAAAAGTGAAATCATACAGTATTTGACTTATTTCACTTAGCATAATACCCTCTAGGTCCACCCATGTTGTGAAGGGCAAGATTTTATTCTTATTTTTGGAAGAGTAATATTTCATTGTGTATGTATACCACATTTTCTTTATCCATCTCTGTCATTGGACACTTAGATTACTTCCATGTCTCGGCTTTTGTAAATAGGGATTCATATATCTTTTCAAATTAGAGTTTTCCTTCTCTTTAGGTAAATATCCAGAAGTGAAATTACTAAATTGTATGGTACTTCTAGTTTTAGTATTTTTTAACCTTTTTTCCTTTTTTTTTTAAGAAAGGGAGGGTGTGTGTGTGGGGGGGAGGGATAGAAAAAGAGAATCTTAAGCAGGTTCCATGCCCAGTGCAAGCCTGAGAAGGGGCTTGAACTCACAACCACAAGATCATGCATGACCTGAGCAGAAATCAAGAGTAGGACGTTTAACCAACTGAGCCACTGAGGTGCCCCCTTCCTTTTTACACATTATGGCCTGAAGATTGTTCTACATCATTCTATAGAGGTCTTTTATGGCTCCATAGTATTTTGTTATGCGTATATGTCTTCCTGTGTTCATCAGGTCCCTTGCTGATGGATTTATGGGGTGTTTACAAGCTTTCCTGACTTCAAATAATATTTATTAACCATCTGTATATATTGTTTCATGTTTATGAAATTTTTTTGCAGAGTAGGTTCCTAGAAAGTAGGATTGTCAAGTTAAAGGGCACATATGATTTTTCTAGATTTTCAAATTCCCTCGGTAGGAGTGGCGTCAATTTGCATTTCCATCATCGTGTATGAGAGCACCTATTGCTCACATCTTCATTGACAGAATATGTTGTCAGATTACAGAATTTTTGCCAGTCTTGATAAGTAAGCAGTATCTCTTGGAGTTTTAAAATTGTAAAATACACATATTATGAAATTTACTGTTTTAGCCATTTTTACCTGTATTGTTCACTGCTATGAGGACATTTTCATTGTTGTGCAGCCATTACCACCAAAACTCCGTGTCCTCCCATTACTAAAACTCCACCTGGTAAACACTCCCCATGCCCCTCCCACTTACCTGGGGCAACCACCATTCTACTTTCCGTCTGTGAATTGGACTATTCTGGGTGCCTCATGTAAATGAAATCATTACGTCTGCCTTCTGTGACCGGCTTATTTCCAGTGTCCTTCAGGTTTATCCATGTTGTAGCATGTGTCAGAATTTCTTTTTAAACCAGAATAATGTTCCACTGTATGTATGCACTGCATTTTGTTTATCTAGTCATCTATAGACCGGCACTTGTTTTACCTGTTTTTGAAATGGGTTGTTTGTTTTTTTGGTGCTGAATTCTTTTTTTTTTTTTTTTTAATATTTTTATTTATTTCTAGGAGAGAGAGAGAGAGACAGCGTGAGCAGGGGAGGGTCAGAGAGAGAGGGAGTCACAGACTGAAACAGGCTCCAGGCTCTGAGCTGGCAGTCAGCACAGAGCCCGACGCGGGGCTCGAACCCATGAACCGCGAGATCATGACCTAAGCGAAAGTCGGACGCTTAACCGACTAAGCCACCCAGGCGCCCCGGTGCTGAATTCTTATATAAAATTTAAGTGTGTATTTTCTTAGGAATGATAGAGTATCTTTTCATATGTTTAGGTCTTCTTCATTTCTTTTGTGAATTTTTGTATTTGTATCTTTTGCTTTTTAAAAATTGAGTATTGATCTTATTTTCCTTTAACTTTTAGGAATTGTGTATTAGAGATATTAGTCTTGTATCTGTGATCTGTTATAAACTTCCTACATTTTCATTTGTTCTCTGACTTTGTGGTTTTGCCATGCAGATTTGGAAAAACTTGTGTAAAATCAGTCTATTTCTTTTAGATTGGAATAATAGCTGGAAAGTTTTTTTTCTCTCATTCCCAGGTTATGAAGGTATTCACCTGTTTTTCTAGTACTTTATTGTATCATTTTACATGTCAGTCTCTGATCCATCCTTTTGGAGCTTTATTTAGAAGTATAGTACGAAGTGTGGATCTAATTTTCTTTTTTCTAAATGGCTATCCAGTTGTCCTAATTATTAATTAAAACACCCATATTTCCATTTTACACTGATTTGAGATTACAATTTTATCATTTGTTAGATTTCAATATATTTTTGGGTCTTTTTCTGGATTTAATTTTTTTGGCCTGTTCACGCATTGGTCGTATTCTTTAATTTTTAGGGGCTTTTAAATCTGTTTTAGTATCTAGTAGGGCAGTTCCCATTTCTCTTCCTCATATACTGCCCCCTCCCAAGTTTTCTTGGTTATTCTTTTGTATTTATGAACTTTGTTTTTAACTTCTATAACTACAGGAAAAAAAAACTTGCTATTTTTATCTGCACCTTAATGAGTTAGGAAGAAATAACATTATAATGTTTTTGTACCCAAGACATCTGCCAGGTCTTTTTTTAAGTCTTGCAGGAAAGTTTTAACTTTGTAAAGGTTTGCCTAGATATTTTTCCTTTGGTTAAGATTGTAAACGAGGTCTTTGCAATTATATCTTAATTTTTTATATTTTCTTTTTTTTTTGTTTGTATATGGCAGTTCTTGATGTTTGTCAGTTTTGTAGTCCTGGTACTTTTTCAGGTTTTCTTATTGTATAATAATTTTTCCATTTATACTTTTAAGTTTTTCTGGGTATCCATTTTTTTTCAGTATCTAGTTATATCACCTGCAAATGTAGATAGTTTTCCAGTGTTTTTTTTTGTTTGTTTGTTTGTTTTTATTTGCTTATTCTTGTCTAATCTTTGAAGTGTATCTTTACCGGAAGTCACCTTCATTGTTTTGATAGAGTGATTTTTTTCTGCTAAGAACTTTTTCACTCATAGTTCTTCCAGAATAATTAAGAGTCCTTTTAAGATTTCAGGAGTAATTTCATATACAAGGTTTGTTAGTTGTCTTTTTGGTAACAGCTTTATGGAGGTAGAATTCATACACCATACAATTCCCCCACTTAAAGTATACAGTGCAGGGCTTTTAGTATGTTCAGAGTTGTGCAACAGTCATTACAATCAATTTAGAACAATTTTGTTATAGCCAAGAGAAACTCAGACCCTTTGGCTATCACCTTTTTTCCTGTCTCCTCAGTGCTAGGCAGCCCCTATGTTAGTTATACTGTGTAAAAATTTAGCAGCTTTAAATAGCAGATGTATTTTATCTCCTAGTTTTCTGTGGATCAGGAATCTGGGCGATGCTTAACCGAGTGCCTCTGGCTCAAGGTCGTCCATGAGATTGCAGTTACGTTGTTGGCCAGAGAGAGCTTCAGTTTCATCTGAAGGCTCGGCTGGAGGAGGATTCTCTTTCGTGCAGGTTGTTGGACTGAGAGCCTCAGTTCTTGGCCCGACGTGTCTATGAAGGACAGCTGGAAGCATGGCAGTGGACAGAGCAAGGGCGGAGGCCCCGGGTGGCGGCCCACGCGCACTTGTAACCAGCCTCTGAAGGCGCCTGCCAGCCCGTGTGCCTCCCTCGTCATGGAAGCCAGTCCCCCAGTCCAGCCTGCGTTCACAAGGAGGGGCTACGGGAGGATGAGCCCCAGGGGCAGGCCGTATGGGAGGGGGCTGCCCCACAGGCCGCTTCTGCAGCGGTACGAGGATAGGTTAACTTACTTTTTTGAAACCTATTTTATATTTTGGCTTTTTAACCCATATTCTTTTTGATAAGCTACTTTCTGTGGGCCTCCTTAATTATCTTAATGTACTGGGGTGTGTGGTTTTTGAGGAAATCGTGGTTATCTTCATAGATTTCTGTGTGCTCCAGAACTTAACAACCTGAGAGTCTAATTTGGATTCTTTAAATGTAGTACACATTTGCCGTGCCTTTGTAACTGTTAAATGTGCCGAGAGAGTCCCAACATTTCTTACCAGTTTGACATTTAAGAAGAGCACCTTGTCAGATGAAAACTTGAATTTGTTTTGTGCTCTTCTAGACTACAAAAAACAGTGCCACATACCAGTTTTCATTAAGTCCACCGTCATAAATGCTTCTCTCTCCTGAGATATGTTTAACTTTATTCTTAAGACAGTTCTTTATATGCTATTAAGGAGTTTTTAAAATACCCTTGATGGTTGACTTGCAAATGCCTTTTTGGAAATTAACAGGATCCTTTATCTGGTTTTGCCCTAAGTCACATACCCCCTTAGGGAATTCTTTTTTGGTTAGAATCATATTTGTGGAATACTCAAAGTCTTTTTCATGCTGTAGGTGAGAAAGTGATGGCACAGAGAGGATATTAAATGACCTGCTTCAAATTCTGTAAAACGAGTGCTCCTTGTAGCTGGGACTGGATTAAGAGGTTTCTCAATATCTGGTCCAGCCTGATGACTCATACGTCTTAATGACACTCTTGTGTAAAGATTTTTGTTACCTAATTCTGTTTCTTGTTATAGGCTTATTCTGTGATTTATTTCTTTTTCAGTTGGGTTTGGTAATTTGTGTTTTTCCAGGAATTTGAACATTTTGTCTGAGTTGTCTGATTTATTGGCATAAAGTTGTTTATGGTATTGCCTTATAATCCTTTAAAATCTGTAGGATTGGAAGTGATGTTCCTGCTATTTTTTGACTTTGATAATTTGCATTGTCTCTATTCCATTTCCCTGTTTTAACCTTGAATTTTTTTCTTAAAGAAATAACTTGGCTTCATGGATTCCCCCCTCCCCTTTGCATTTCATTGGTTTCTATACTAATTTTTATTATTTCCTTCCTTTTGATTTGGATTTAGTTGGTTTTTCTAGTTTTGTAAGGTGGGAGATTAGGTTGTTCATTTGAGACGTTTCTTTTGCAATATAGGTATTTAATAGAGACACACATTTCTTTCTAAACACTGTGTTTCATAGATTTTGATATTTCTGTTTTTGTTTTCATTCAGTTCAAACTTCTTTGGTGATTTCTTTGACCAGGGGTTTATTTAGAAGTCGTAGATTAATTTCCAAGTAGAGATTTTCCAGATGTCATTCTGTTGATTTCTAATTTAATGCCCTTGGAGTAAAACATACTTTATATGATTTCAGTTCCGTTGCTTCAAACTGTCACTTGAGAGTTTTTTAAATGCCATTTAAGTCATCTTGGTTGATAGTATTGTTCAGTTTTGTATCTTCGTTTTTTTGTCTAGTTCTTTCAATTATTGTCAGTGTAATCTTCAACTACTGTTATTCTTTCTCCTTTCTCACGTCAGTTTTTGCATCGTGTATTTTGAATCTGTTAGGTATGTATATGTTTGTTTATAATTGTTATATCTTCCTGATAGTTAACCTCTTTATCATATGAAAATGCCCCCCATTTGTTCCTCTTAATTTTCTTTATTCTGAAGTCTGTTTTGTCTTGTTAATACATCTGTTCCAGTTTTTTTCTTTTTTTCTTTTAGTATTTTTTATTTATTTCTGAGAGAGAGAGAGAGAGAGAAAGAGAGTGAGCGAGCGCGTGAGCGAGCAGGGGAGGGTCAGACAGAGAGGGAGACACAGAATCCGAAGACAGGCTCCAGGCTCTGAGCTAGCTGTCAGCACAGAGCCCAATGTGGGGCTTGAACCCACGAACCGTGAGATTATGACCTGAGCCGAAGTCGGACGCTTAACTGACTGAGCCACCGAGGTGCCCCTCTTCAGGTTAATATTTAATTCCAGCAAAGTCTAGAAACTTTGGTTCAGTATAGCTTAACTTACTCCCCCTTCTTTTGTGCATTGTCAGAAATATTACAAACTTATGTTCTGACCCCCAACAATAGTGTTTTATACTTATTTTTATGTAATCTTTTGCTTTTAAATAAGATTTTAAAAGGAAAAAGAGGGGCACCTGGGTGGCTCAGTCTGTTGAGCATCCGACTTCCACTCAGGTCATGATTTCCCAGTTTGCCTGGAGGCGGCTTCGGATTCTGTGTCTCCCTCTCTCTGCCTCCCCCACTCACACTCTGTCTCTCTCAAAAATAAATAAGGATTTAAAAAAAAGGAAAAAGAAAATACCTCTTTTTAAAAGTCCTTATTTTGAGAGAGAAGGAAGGAGAGAATCCCAAGTGCACAGAATCTGACATGAGATTGATGACCTGAGCTGAAATGAAGAGTCGACACCTAACTGACTGAGCTACCCAGGTGCCCCGAAAATACAGTTTTAAAAATGGACCTTTGTATCTATCTTTTGTCTTTGTGGATTTGAAATACCATCTGATGGTACTTCCAGCAGCAGAACTTCCTTTAGTTAATTTCATTTTTTTTTTAAGTTAATTTCTTGTAAAGTTGATCTGCTAGCAACAGATTCATTCTGTGTTTATCTTTGAATGTCTGTGTTTCAAATTCATTTTTGAAGGATAATTTTGCTGAGTGTGTGTGAGAAATAAGCCAATGACCCAATCAAAGGAGGGATGTGGAGATTTGGAGCACAGTGAAGTACTGGTGTCTGATGGACAGGCACACTCCAGGCACTTGCAGCAGGCAGTTTATCTCCTAGCAAGAAGCCCCTCTCCTGATACCTCATTGGCTGAGCACTACAGAGGTTACAGCCACACCTGGATGTCGCCTATGCCCATGCAACCCATGTAAGGCCAAAAAGTAATCTGATTGGAACAAATGACCGTTCCCTGAGGTGATGCAGAGACTTTCAGTCCCTCCTTCCTTTATTCTGTGGAGCATGCTCTTTGCAAAGCCTGCGAAAATTAGCTTGTGAAAAGGAGAGGGGAAGAACCAGGAAGTGAAGTGTCTAAGGGCTTGGGACTTCATTTTGGCGGGTAGGGAGTGGTTTGTCCACATTTCCAAAGGTTAACCTATTGTTAACCAGATAGCACTGCTTTTATTTAGTATATCTGAAAATGAATACTCTACTTCTCACAGTATAGATTCTTGGTTGATAGTTTCTTTTCTTTTGGCACTTCAAATATGTTATCTCCACACTTCTAGTCTCCAGTCTCCAGTGATTGCAGTGGGAGGTTAACTGGTAATTTGTATTATTCCCTTATATGTGATAAGTGTTTTTCTTCTTGCTGCCTTCAACATACTTTTTCTTTTTTCTCAACTGTTTGACTATGGTGTCTAGGTTTGGTGATCTGTTTGTGTTTATCCAGTTTGGAGTTTGTTGAGCATCTAGATCTTAGATGAATATTTTCTACCTGGTTTGGGAAAGTTTCAGCCATTATTTTTTTCTACTTTCTCTCTTTTTGAGATTTCTTTTACTCCTATTTTGAGAGTCTTAAAGACCTTAGTCTCTGAGGTGTTCTTCATTTTCCTTCTCTCTTTTTTTAAATTGAAGTATATTTGACATTTCTCATTTTTTTTCCTTGCTGTTCTTAAAATTCAGGTTTCTTGATTTTCTTTCATTTCAAGTCTGTTGAGCTCTTCTAGATGTGAGATCATGACCTGAGCTGAAACCAAGAGTTGGAAGCTTAACCGACTGAGTCACTCAGGCGCCCCCCCTTTTTAAATTTTTTATTTATTTTTTTAAATTTTTTAAATTTATTCTAGGAGAGACAGAGACAGCGTGAGCAGGGGAGGGTCAGAGAGAGAGGGAGTCACAGACTGAAACAGGCTCCAGGCTCCGAGCTGGCAGTCAGCACAGAGTCCTATGCGGGGCTCGAACCCACGAACCGCGAGATCATGACCTAAGCGAAAGTTGGACGCTTAACCGACTAAGCCACCCAGGCGCCCCTAAATTTTTTAATTTTTAAAGCATATGTGGTTTTTTTTTTTTTTTTTTGTAAGGTTGAAGATACTGGATTTAATTTGCTTCTAATTAGATGAGATTAATTGGAATGTGGCACTTAAATTGTTAAGTGGCATTTATTTGGTTACTAAGTCCTAATTTATTTGGTTAATAAGTCCACAGTGATAATGTGGGTGAGTTGGGCTGCCTTTTGTTTACTAGTAAGCAGCTGCCCTTATAGTCATCATCAGACTAGTTTTCTAATAATTAAATGTTAAGTGCATGCAAATTAGTTTTTTAGCTATGTATAATATTTATTGGCCTTTGTAAATCTTTTAGTTGTAGTTGCTTTATTTAGAGACCTTTGTCAGATATGTAATGTCAGAATTTATTAAATTCTTTTTAGCCTTACTAGAAGTTACTTGCTTAGTTGAACAAAAGTCCCTTCAAAGTAGCTTAAGATACGTAGATACAGGTGTTCAGGAGTATAGCCCAATACATAGGAATGGTTCTGTTGTTAGGATGCTATTTTATGTGCAAACTGGTGCAGCCACTGTGGAGAACAGTATGGAGGGTCCTCAGAAAACGGAACATAAAACTACCCTACAATCCAGCAGTTACATTGTTAGGTATTTACTCACAAGATACAAAAATACGGATTTGAAGGGGTGCAAACACCCCCAAGAGTCAAACTATGGAGAAGAGCCCACAGCGACTGATAAATGGATAAAGATGTGTGTGTCTGTACGCATATACATATATATAGACACACACATGCATATACACACATACATACATCATCCACCATGCAATATTACTCACCCATTGAAAAGAGTGACATCTTGCCATTTTCAATGATGTGGTTAGAGCCAGAATGTATTATGCTAAGCGAAATAAGTCAGAGAAAGACAAATACCATATGATTTCATTCATATGTGTAATAAACAAAACAGATGAACATAGGGAAGGGAGGGTGGGGGAAGAGGGAAACAAACCACAAGAGACTCTTAATGATAGAGAGCAAACTGGGATGGTGGAGGGAGGTGGGTGGGAGATGGTGATAGATGTTAATGAGGGCACTTGTGATGAGCACCAGGTGTTGTATGTAGGTGATGAATCACTGAATTCTACTAAAACCAATATTGCACAGTATCTTAACTAAAATTTAAATTTAAAAAGAAAAACCCAAAATAAAAATAAAAAAAAACTATTCTGTGTGTGCCCCTGTCTGTGTTTTGGCTTGCCTCAACATTGTGTGTTCTCTTATTTTTGGTTTGCGTATCTTTTCTTTTGTATTTATTTCTTCTGTTTTCCTTGCTGTTTACCTTCAACCTCATTTTCATGTTATCTACATACATCATGTTCTGTGAAAGAGAATTGTATAACACTTCTGGTTGTATCCCTCTTATGATATTTATATGACATTCTGGTTGTATCCCTCTTACATGTTTTTATTTCATTGTGGGTGGCTAGCTTTTTGGGTTTTTTCTTTTTTTAAATGTTTATTTTTGAGAGAGATCAAGTGCAAGTGGGGGAGGGACAGAGAGAGAGGGAGGCACAGAATCTCAGGCGGGCTCCAGGCTCTGAGTTGTCAGTACAGAGCCTGATGTGGGGCTTGGACTCTCAAACCGTGAGATCATGACCTGAGCTGAAGTTGGATGCTTATCTGACTGAGCCGCCCTGGTGCCCCGGGTTCATTTTTTTTTTTAATTTAGATTTTTTGCCTTAAATCTTTTTTTGCCTTAAAATTTTTAATTCCAGTAGAGTTTACACAGTGTTTCATTTTAGGTGTACAACATAGTGATTGAACAATTCTATATATTACTCAGTAATATACAAAAACACTAATTCAAAGGGATACACATGAACCCCTATATTTATTGCATTATGTATAAATTATGGAAGCAGTCCAGGTGTCCATTGATAGCTGGATGAGGAAGATGTGGTATATATGTACAATGGAATATTACTCAGCCATCAAAAAGAATGAAATCTTGCCGTCTGCAACAACATGGATAGATGGAGAGGGTATAATGCTAAGTGAAAAAAGTCAGAGAAAAATAAATACCATATTATTTCACTCACGTGGAATTTAAGAAGCAAACAAAAGAAAAGACAAACCAAAAATTAGACTTTTAATTACAGAAACCAAACTGATGGTTACCAGAGGGAAAGTAGATTGGGAGGGCTGGGTGAAATAGGTGGAGGAGTTCATGTGTATCCCTTTGAATTAGTGTTTTTGTGTTTTTGAAGTAAATACCCAGTAGTGTGATTACTGGATTGTAGGGTATTTCTATTTTTACTCTTTTGAGGAACCTCCATACTGTTTTCCCCAGTGGCTGCACTGATTTGCATTCCTACCAGCAGTGCAAGAGGGTTTTTTATTCTCTGCAATCCTTGCCAACACTTGTTTCTTGTGTTTTTTTATTTTCACTCTTATGACAGATATGAGGTGATCTTTCATTGTGATTTTGATTTGCATTTTTCTGATGATGAGTGATAATGAACATCTTTAATATGTCTATTGGCCATCTCTGTCTTCTTTGGGGAAATATCTGTTCATGCTTTCTGCCCATTTTTAATTGGGTTATATGTGTTTTTTTGGTGTTGTATAAGTTCTTTATATAATTTGGGTACTAACCATTTATGAGATATGTCATTAGCCCATATCTTCTCTCATTCTTTTAGTTTTGTGGATTGTTCCCTTTGTTCAGAAGCTTTTTATTGGGTTGATTCTTCTTCTTCCTTTTTTTTAACGTTTACTTTGAGAGAGTGCATGTACACGAGCAGGGGAGAGGTAAAGAGAAAGGGAGAGAGAGAATCCCAAGCAGGCTCTGTGGTGTCAGTACAGAGCCTGACGTGGGGCTCCATCCCACAAACTATGAGATCATGACCTGAGCCAAATCAAGAGCAGGAGGCTTAACCAACTGAGCCACCTAGGCGCCCCTCTCAAGTTCTTTTTTTTAAAAAATAATTTATTTTAAAATTTATATCCAAGTTGGTTAGCATATAGTGCAACTGTGAATTCAGGAGTAGATTCCTTAATGCCCCTTACCCATTTAGTCCACCCCCCCTCCCCGCAACCCTTCAGCAATCCTCTGTTCTCTACCTTTAAGAGTCTCTTTAAGTTTTGTCCCTCTCCCTGTTTTTATATTATTTTTGCTTTCCTTCCCTTTTGTTCATCTGTTTTGTATCCTAAAGTCCTCATGATTGAAGTCATATGATATGTCTTTCTCTGACGAATTTTACTTAGCGTAATACCCTCTAGTTCCATCCACGTAGTTGTAAATGTCAAGATTTCATTCTTTTTGATTGCCGAATAACACTCCAGTGTGTGTGTGTGTGTGTGTGTGTGTGTGTGTGTGTGTACCACTTCATTCATCTATTGATGGACATTTGGGCTCTTTCCATACTTTGGCTGTTGTTGATAGTGCTGCTATAAACATTGGGGTGCCTGTGCCCCGTTGAAACAGCATACCTGTATCCCTTGGATAAATACCTAGTAGTGCAATTGCTGGGTTATAGGGTAGTTCTATTTTTAATTGAGTTGATTCTTAAACAGCAAAATGCTTCTCATTAAGTACTTCTGGAGCTTATACTGCAAATGGTGAGAACTCAGTGTTGGCATTTTTAGGAGCCCAATAAAACAACCCCCCCCCCCCCCACCAAGTTGAGCCACCTGAGGGAATCAGGCAACTAGAGATCCAAATAAATATTACCTTATCACTAAGAGTAAGCTGTGTTGGAGGTTGTTACTTCTATGTGTAGCAACATTTGACTTTCTGTAGTCTCTCCCCTAAACTTAGACCTTGTAACTGCCCATCGAGGGAATTGTGTCTGTAGAGCACATCTCTGAGATCATTGCCTCATTTGTTATTACATTACTCATTCTTTCTGCTTATCGCCTTGCTTCTGAATGACATACTCTATGATAAGGTAATTTATATCTCAGTTTATGTTCCACAACCTTCTCATGAGATTGCCCAAAAGTTTGGCCATTTGTCTGAGTGAGTCTGTGATGCTGGGAACTCTGAATAAGAAAAGAGTGACTGAAGTATGAATCTCATTAATTTAGTGTGCACCCCATTGGGAAAATTTCTACTTACCTGGTTTTTATTTGTTACTAAGTAGATGGTGAAAGGAAGTAGTTTCCAAAGCTCTTGGATTCCTTGTCTCTTGTGTTCTGTTCTTGGTTGAAGGCCTTGTGAGCTGCACATGGTATAATCTTCACATGTGCCTGTTGATCTTTTTTAGCATCCCAGGTCATCAGTATGACCATATTAGTTAGGCTCTTAATGCATTTCTGTTCTTGTATGTGTCCTCCTGTTTTGGACCCATGAACCTAATGAAGTCATGTTTCTCTGGGTTTTGTGGGAGCAGCTTATGACCTATCTCTGCCTCTCCCATCCTTATATTTTAGGATATTGGAACTGATAGCTTGTAGGGTCCCAAAGCAGTTTTCTTGTAGTCTTCTAACCTCTAGTTTCTTCTACAGTGAACGGGGGGCAGAGGGGGCATCTTCAAGGTCCTGTGGCTACTGGTAATCCTAGTGCAGCAGCTGCTGCTTAATCAGTAGGTTGATTGTCTGGCCAGTGGTCTCTCCGTAGTGTGACCCTGAACTTTGAGTATGAGGGCACGAAGATACTCCATTGCTGGTCGTAGAATCTCAAACCCATTTAGGGATCTGAAATCATTGACTTGTAAGTGCAAGAGCTGTGTGGTATCACTGGGTACATAGTCATAATTGGGGCTTCTTTACCTTTTTAAAACATGGTTGCAAATATGGGTAGCTGTGTCTTTTGAACGAAATCATAAACTGGTTTATATTGCTGGGTCTTCCTCACCTATTTTAATTATTATTTTTATTATGGCTGGCTTGCCCTTCTTAACAGTGTATTTTTATGGGACACAAACACATCATGTCTTGAATATATAACCATCCTGCCTAGACTACAGTTTGTGCAGCAGTTTCAGGGAGTAATGGTTTGTCTAAGAACAGAATCCTTTAGGCAGTGGTTATTGACCTGTCCTTGTAAAGAAATCTTTTCCTCTTTTCCACTGAGAAGGCAGGTGGATTGATGGCATGCCTGGATGTGGTTATTCAGGCATCCAGTCTTGTACCAGGTGTTAAGTACTCCAGGTAACTGGCATCACTACACATCTGTGGACATGTGGGGTCTCTGCCACATGTTTCTTCTGTCTTCCATGGGTTTAGGCTCAATGGCTATAATAAGGCATTTCCTTTAAGATACCATCTTATTTGAAATGCATCCCAATTTTGGAGATACTAAGCTTTTTTTCCCCTGCAGGATTACTGAGAAAAATTGACCTATAAGTTGCTGTGTAAGTTTCAGGTACACAGCATGGTGTTTTGTTTTACAAATACTGTGAAATGTTTACCAAAATAGATTTAGCTAACATCATCATCCCATACAGAGACTAAGTTTTTATTTTTTATTAAAAAAAGTTTTTAAACGTTTTATTTATTTTTGAAGGAAAAAGAGAGTGTGAGTGGGGGAGGAGCAGAGAGAGAGAGGGAGACACAGAATCTGAAGCAGGCTATAGGCTCCCAGCTGTCAGCATAGAGCCTGACACGGGGCTTGAACTCACAAACCATGAGATCATGAGCTGAGCTGAAACCAAGAGTCTGACACTTTACCAGCTGAGCCACCCAGGTGCCCCACCATTCAAAAATTTAATCTTCCCCTCTCCCTCTCCCCCCTCTCTACTTGGTTAATTCCTGGTTGTGTTTTGCTGTAGAACTGTCTGTGCCCATTAGTCCACTTTGCCATGTGAATTTTTTGAAGTCTGCTGTTAAAGACTCCAGTTTGCTAACATCTCTGGATATACAGTCACCCTGGGAGTAGTTGAGATTGAGACATTTCATCCTTAGCTCACAGATGAGAGCTTCTCAGTACAGTTCATCTGGAATTTCCAGGCTTCTAGACAGAGACAGGACGTGGTCCTGTCCACATCCATTACTGCTTCAGGAGGTGTATGTACTCGGTTGTTTACAGCTTGTAGAGGCTTACCTGGGAGCTCCATCTCGGTGTCCAGGTCAGTAGAAGCCAGACATCTGTAGCTTTGATTTCATGTGGAATCCATTCCCAGGCTCCCCAGGGCTTTAGGCGGCATGGGGTACTTAGGCCATGGTATTACCTAACCTCTGTAACTGACTGATCTCACTAGCCACTTCACTAAACCTCTTACAGTATCAATTTAATCAGACCCCTATCATTTGTTAAGTTTAATAGTATTCTCTCAAATTTAGTCAACTTCTGCTTCCCCTGCCTCATTTAAATTGGCCTAGGGGCTCCTGGGTGGTTCACTTGGTTAAGTGTCCAACTCTTGATTTCAGCTCTGGTCATGACCTTGAGGTTCCTGGGATCGAGCCCAGTATTGGGCTCTGTGCTGATGGCGCAGAGCCTGCTTGGATTGATTCTCCCTCCCTCCCTCCCTCCCTCTTTCTTTCTCTTTCTCTTTCTCTTTCTCTGTCTCTGTCTCTGTCTCTGTCTCTCTGTCTCTCTCTGTCTCTGTCTCTCTGTCTCTCTGTCTCTCTCTCTCTCTCTCACACACACACACACACACACACACACACACACACACACACAGGCACCTACCTAATTGGATCCTTTCTCTGTGTCTCTCTCTCACACACACAGTCATACACACACACAATAAATAAACTTAAAAGCTTAAATTGGCCGCTTTAAATTGCTATTTTGTTTATTCCTTTGTGGCTCTCTTAATCTAAGTATCTAAGTTCTCACTTTCCCAAAGCCTTTTCCCTCAGGAATCGTAGTTCATTAGGCTGATTGTAGTCCCTGGGTCAATGATGGAATCTCATGGACCTTGCTGGTCAGTCAGTCGCCATCTGATATACAGGCTAACTATTGTCACCTGGCAAAGTACCAAGACTGACCTTGAGAAAGCACCGCAGTCAGAAGGCTAGGTCCCTTCCTAATCCTAGACCCTCCACTGGCCTGCCCTCCCTCCTGCCAAGACTATATGTTACCCTGTTGTGAGAACCATTTACAAGTTCTCCTTTCTCCTCAGAGTTGGGCACTTCGTTATTTTTTAAATTTTTAAATTTTTTAAAGTTTATTTTATTTTTTTAGAGAGAGTGCACGTGCAAGCAAATGAGGGAGGGGCAGAGAGATAAGGAAAGAGAGACTCCCAAGCAGGCTCTGTGCTGTTAGCATATATCATGGATCCCTAAGCAGGGCTCAGTCTCACCAGCTGTGAGATCAGGATCTGAGCTGAAATCTAAGAGTCGATGTTAAACCTGTTGAGCCACCTAAGGGTCCCCAGAATTGGGAGCTTTAGAGTAGTAGCTGGCAGAGTTCATGGCTTCATAGTTTGGAAAAGTCCAATTATTTGCTCTCAAAAAATGCCCAGATGTCATCTGGTTGATAGGAATATCCCCAGATCTCTAGATGTCTGTCAGTCTCATTCTGTCTGTTGTTCTTCTGCCTTGGATGTTGCCCTTCAGTTTCTCTTGCGGTGGGGGTGGGCATCTGGTTGTGTTACTGCTTGTTATTCAGAGCTTTAGGCATGGGCCAGCACATAAATTTCCTAATATATTCTTTCACAATTAATCTTGTGGAGGTGCTTGGGTGTCTTAATTGGTTAAAGGTCTCTCTCTTTTTTTTTTTTTTTTAATTTTTATTTATTTCTAGGGGAGAGAGAGAGAGCAGGGGAGGGTCAGAGAGAGAGGGAGACCCAGACTCCGAAATAGGCTCCAGGCTCTGAGCTGGCAGTCAGCACAGAGCCCGACGCGGGCCTCGAACCCACGAACCGCGAGATCATGACCTAAGCGAAAGTCAGACGCTTAACCGACCAAGCCACCCAGGCGCCCCTGGTTAAAAGTCTCTTGATACCTATTTAGGTCATGATCCTTCCTTGCTGTCATGAGATTGAGCCCCGTGTCGGGCTCTGTGTGCCGAGCGTGGGGCCTGCTTGAGATTCTTTCTCTCCCTCTCTGCCCCTTCCTTTCTCAAAATAAATAAGCATTAAAAAATTAACTTTGTCTTTTTATACTAAAAAGCATTGAATGAATGATGTTTCAATTCTCTTTGAGGCCACATTGGGCTAGAATAGAGCCCTGGTCCTTGCAGTCTGAAAGAGCCCAGTAAACACTTAATGAAGAATGAAAGACATATTTTTAAACCTCTGACTTCCAAAGTTATTTAACTGCATGTAAGGATTAGTGGTGAAAAGACAATAAACACCTGAAAACTCTAGATTAGTAATGCATAACAATTGTAATTTTTCAGTATTTTATTTAAAATTATAAGTATTAAAAGATGAGAAAAGTAAAAGGTACCAGAAATAACTTTGCCTAAGAATATTTGTTTTTAAATCTGAATTCAAAGTAAATTAGCTATTTTCTTTTTTTTTTTTTAACTAGGGTTACACATCATTTTGGAATGACTGTATATCATCTGGATTACGTGGCTGTATGTTAATTGAATTAGCACTGAGAGGAAGGTTACAACTAGAGGCTTGTGGAATGAGACGTAAAAGTCTGTTAACAAGAAAGGTAAGAGGAGTGCTGAATAACATCCTTGTTAAAGAGTTTTTGTGTGACTAAAAGTGATAATTTCTTACTAATACCTTGAAAGAATTAAGGAGGAAGTTGATTTTAAAGTTAAGACTTTATTGGAAGTCGTATTTCCATATCTTTTTTGTATTTTTGGTTTCTTGGTTCTTCGTACATAATGACTCCTGTAATTCATTGTCAGGCTCACTGGCCACTGCATCTCACATCTTCAGAAAGACTCCAGACTTCATTCTGCTTCTGAAAGCCGTAATTTGGAAAAAGACCTCACGTAATTTTTTTCTAAAACTCAAAGGTGCTATTGTGCAAATTAACTATCTATAAGCTGTTGGTCTCTTTTAGCAGAATATGATTATGTACTTTTTAGATCTCTGTTTTCGTTACTGTGAAGGGCTGTATAAATCTTTATTTTTGGCTAGTTTTTAGGATTTTTAATTCCCATCCTCAGTCTGAAATACTCAAGACTGTTGCTCTTCTAGTCTCATTGTGTTTTTTGGGGGCATGGTGTTTTCAGAACACCATGGTGTTTTTCCCCCCTTTTTAAAAAAACTTTTTTAATGTTTATTTTTGAGAGAAAGAGCGAGAGAGAGACAGAGACAGAGTGCGAGTGGGGGAGGGACAGAGAGAGGGAATCACAGAATCCAAAGCAGGCTTCCAGGCTGTGCACTGTCAGCACAGAGCCCAACACAGGGCTCTAACTCATGAACTGCGAGATGATGATCTGGGCTGAAGTCAGACGCGTAACTGACTGAGCCACCAGGCGCCCCCAAACTGTTTTTCCTTAATACAGCATCTTCAAGAAGTCTATGTAGTTTTAGGTTAGAACTGAACATTTGTTGATTGATATGCTACAGTCCTATAGGAAAGAAAGCCATTTATATATTCTTGAAAGTTATATGCAAAGTAAACATTGAATAGCATAACATATTTCTCATGGGATTTTAAAATTAAATCTACTTTTAGTTATGCAAAGTAGAGTTAAATGAGCTGGCAGGAGATTGGTTTTAAAATTACTGTTTTAGAGAGCTATATCAAAACAGAATATAAATTTTATTGTTTTACTCTGTAACCATAGATTTATGGAGAAAAAAACCTTAAGAATCTGCCATTATTGCTGTCAATAAAGCATACACATAGGTTGCTGTTGATTATAGTAATTATAAACAGTTTTGCATTAATGTTACGAAGCCCTGATCTAAAGTGAAAATATGTTGATACTGGTTCTTTTTGTGGGAATAAGAACCAGCTTTGTGTTGGTTATCGGCAAATTATTTGCTCTTTTGTTCATTTATTCATTTGTCAAATACTTAGTTATTGCTTAAGTCTACCGTACACTGTGCTCAACACTGAGGGTCCAGTGGGGGCCAAGGGACACATGTTCCTGGCCTGCATGGGCTTTCTGTCTCAGATAATTGTTCATGTGACCTTAACTAGGTGGTTGATATGTTTTTTTGGAAAAATACTCAATATGATTTAATTTATTGACCTAAAAATAATGATGGGATTTTATTAAGATAATCCATGTTAATGGTTATAAAATCAAATTATAAAAGAATTTCAACAAAAAATAACACTCTTCTCTTCACTTTTCCCCACTCCTTAGTCCTGCTTCTGAGAAGCTGTCATTCTCAGTCCTTGTATTAGTTTTGCAGTGTCTCCTTAACAAATTATACTTGATGACTTAGAACAACTGATCCAGGGGCACCTGGGTGGCTCAGGTTAAGCATCCGGCTTTGGCTCAGGTCATGATCTCACGGTTCATGGGTTTGAGCCCCGCGTCGGGCTCTGTGCTGACAGCTAGCTCAGAGCCTAGAGCCTGTTTCACATTCTGTGTCTCCCTCTCTCTCTGACCCTCCCCTGCTCACGCTGTCTCTCTCTCTCCCTCTCAAAAATAAATAAAACATTAAAAAAATTTTATATATAAGAAAAAAAGAATAACTGATCCATATTCTTTCAGTTCTGGAGGCCAGTGTATGCTGTGCTCTCATAGAAGGCTCTAAGGAAAATTCTGTTTCTTAATTCTAGCTTCTGGTGGCTCTAGGCTTTCCTGGCTTTTGGCTGCATCTCTCTGCTCTGTCTTTACACTGCGTTCTCTGTGTCTCTCCTTTTGTGTGTCTTTCATAAGGATGCTTTCTTCCTGGATAATCCAGATCTCATTAATCCTGGATAATCCAGACTGTCTCCAGATCTAATTTAACTTAATCTCCTCTATAAAGATTTTACTGAGGAGGAAAGTCCTAACATAAACACCTCTTGGAGACAACTGTTCAACTTGCTAGAGTTCTCTTAGTTATTTCTTTTGTCATTTACCTCCATATTTCTAAATGAGTGTAGACTGCCATCTCTCTTTCTCTCTCTCTTTTTTAAGGTTTTATTTTTAAGTAGTCTGTACACCCAATATGGAGCTCAAACTCACAGCCCCGAAGTCACATGCTCTGACTGAGCCAGCCAGGTGCCCCTGCCATCTCTTGATAAATCACTTTGAAATACTATTTACTTTCTATTAAAAAAGATGGATAAAAAAAGAAAAGATGCACATTGCTCTCTTACATACACTTCTCTCTAACCCCAGTTTTCCTGATAGAGTTATGTTGTTATTTTCAGCAAAACCAAACGGTTATAGTATTATAATTATGTTAATATTCCCTGCAGAGTTTAGTTATATCCTATATTCTCCTTTCATTTTTTTCCCCCTAGAGTTTTAATCATTTATTTAAAAAAACAAAAATCTTTTCGGGGGTGCTAGGTGGCTCAGTCAGGTAAATATCCTACTTCAGTTCAGGTCATGATCTTAGGGTTTGGTTCGTGAGTTCAAGTCCCATGTCAGGCTTTGTGCTGACAGCTCAGAGCCTGGAGCCTGCTTCAGATTCTGTTTCTCTCTCTCTCTCTCTCTCTCTCTCTCTCTCCCTCTCAGAAATAAACATTAAAAAAAATTAAAAATCTTTTTTATGTAGCTCTTTTTTCTTACATGCTACCTCACAGAAAAACTAACATTATTAATTTTCAAGTGTTCAGGTGCATTGATCTGGACTGGTTATGATTTGGTGCTTCCTGTCATTTTACAGCTTTCAACCCCGTTTTCTGTATCTAATATTATTTTTCTATCCTGGGGGGAGGAAATGTTTTGAGACTTTGCATGTCTGAAAATTTCTGTACTTCATTTTTATTTGGCAGTTTGGGAATAGAATGTTACATTTAAGTTATTTTCCCACAGAATTTTGAAGTAATTTCTCCATTGTCCTCTAGTATGCAGAGTTGCTCTTAAAGTCTGGTGCCTTCGGATTTTCATTCATGGGCTCCCTTCATGGTAGAAGTGTTTAGTTTTGGTTTTAGAAAGTTTTCTTATGTTTCTTGTATCTCCTGTGCTCTATTTTCTAGACCTCTATAAGTTTGATGTGGACCTCTTGACTAGTCCTGTTTCTTAATTTCCTAGGTTTATTGAGAGATATAGTTGGCATTCTCTTGGGCTCTTGGGCCTTTAAACCCTCTGTTGAGATTTTGTTATGGCTCTCAAGGTTTTGATTTCCAGAAGTTTTTTTTTTCTTTGTTTTGTCTTTTAATCATAATTTCTTGTTTTATGGATGTAATATCTTCCTTTAAATCTGTAAGGATATTATGGCTCTTATGAAAATTGCTTTTGTTTTTTCAGAGTTCTTATTTTCTGTCTTTTGGCTTCGATGTTGAAGGTTTATCTTGTTATCCTTGGTTATCTGTTCATATTTAATAGTGAGGCTCCCCTCTAAGAAGATACACACTAAATAGAAACTAGAGGTGTGGGCAGAGCACACTTACCTAATGGTCCACACGTTGCTGAATTTTGTTAAGGGGTTTAGAACTTACTTAAAGCATTGAAGAGTTTCAGGCAGAAACCGTTGAGATACCATGAGATGACTTGCCTTACAGAAAGATCAGTGAGGGGGTATGGGTTAAATGGGTGATGAACATTAAGGAGGGCAGTTGTTGGGATCAGTACTTGGTATTCTATGTGATAAATTAAGTCATAAGTCACTAATTTCTACTCTCAATTATTATTACACTATATATTAACTAACTTGGATTTAAGTAAATTAAAAATAAAAGCTAAAGTAAATCAGTGAGGAGAATGGATTGAAAAGGGCTACAAATAGTTTGGGGAAGCTAGTTAGGAAACTAAATATAAGTGAAAGATTACTAGATTAAGTAGAATAATTATAGAGGTGGTGGAGAAGAGTAATCCATCTGTGAGAGATTGAGGGGACAGAGTTTCATAAGAAAAAAGACCCACCTATACCCACTGCTGAAGACATGTCTCAGGAAGTGGGCATGAGGTAACTGTAGTGGATTTAAGGAGCATGTGCGACGTAACAAGTGGTCGCATGACTACAGTGGATAAAGATACAACTTTTTCTCCCAGGGTTCTCCTTTCTTTTTTCTTCTTCTCTCTGACCCCTCACTAAAAGCATGGTCCCGAATAGCACTGTCCAATAGAACTTTCTGTGATGATGGAAAATGTTCTATATCCACCAACACTGTAGCCACTAGAAACATGCATCAATGAGCCAAACACTTGAAATGTGACTCATGCAACTGGGGCTTGTTGTGAATAAAAACACAATGGATTTTTGAAGACTTCCTATAGAAAAGAAGAATGTGAAATCTCTCAATATAAAAATATTTATTACATGTTAACATTTTGGCTATAGTGGGTTAAATCAAATATAGTAAAATTAATTTCACCTGTGTCTTTCTTTTTTAATATTATTACTGAAGTTTAAAAAATAGATTTGTGGCTTGCATTTGTTATTATATTTCTGTTGCATCATGCTGTCTCAGAAGCAGATATCATTATATATTTTAATTTTTCAGAAGATTGAGCAGAAAGGTAAGGACACATTGTTGAGGACAAGTTTTAAGAGAAGACTGCTGCGTTTACAAAATAATAGTTAGATTTTTATGATGTTTCAATAGGCAACATAAGTAATATAGCAGATTACAATTTGATAATAGAGAATTTCAACCAGAAATTTGTTGCTTAGCCAAGAACTCCGTGAAGCCTGCAGAAATCTAATGCTTGGCTACAGCAGTAAATAGCTTTATTTTCTCGTTCCCCAATCTTTTTCCACTTTTAGATGGGGTGAGTCTGTATCCATCTTAACTTTAAAAAGTTTTGTAACAATTTTGTTACCAAACCTGTTGGTATTTTCAAGATTCTGCCCATTATCTCAATTTTGGAAAAAACCTTTCTCACTGCCAAATTATATTTCATTTAAAAATTTTTATCTTCTATTGTGGTATAAGCTCTTGAGGAGCCAAGTCTTACTTAATTTTTACTTCTAATTGGCTAGCTATTTTTTCCATAACATCTTTTGAAAAATTCATATCTTCACTGCTGTAAAATGCCACTTATCATATACTGAATTTTTATATATAATTGAGTTTATTTCTATAATTAGTAAATGTTTAAAAAATGAGTTTCTTGATTAGCCCAAGACTTAGCAATAAGAAGAATTAGTATCAGCTGTTCTAGCATTCGTCTTTACGAATTCTTGCATACTTACTTTATTTTCATTCATGATTGTGGTTAGGTTAAATATTAGATTTCTGAACAGGGAATTAATTTAAAATCTGAACATTGACACTGCACGAAGAACTTTAAGAAGTTTTTGCATAATTGTTTAAATTTTTCATTTAAAGAGATAAAGTCAGAAAAAAGAATTCATGATCATTCCATTCTTACTGCTTACGTTTTAGGTGATCTGTAAGTCCGACGCTCCGACGGGGGATGTTCTTCTTGATGAAGCACTAAAGCATGTTAAGGAGACTCAGCCTCCAGAAACGGTCCAGAACTGGATTGAATTACTTAGTGGTAAGATTTTGTGTATAAGCTAAAAGCTGAATTCTGTTTAAAAGATTTTGTAAAAAGGGGCATCTGTGTGGCTCAGTCAGTTGAGCATCTGACTCTTCATTTCAGCTCAGATGCCAGGGTTGTGAGATTGAGCCCTGCAGCTGGGCTTCTTGGTGAGCATGGAACTTACTTGAGAGTCAGTCTCTCTCTCTCTCTCTCTCTCTCTCTCTCTCTCTCTCTCTCTCTCTCTCTCTCTCTGTCTCTGTCTATCTCCCTCTCTCCCCCTCTCTCTCCCTCTGCCCTTCTCTCCTGTTCCCATGCTCTCTTAAAAATTTTTTTTTGGTAAAAGTTTAAAATCCTTTTGGGAGGAACTTACACAAAATAGCCAAAAGCTTGTTTAGTTATTTAGGCAGATTTAATAGTTATTAGTCATTAAATGGGGGAAAATAGTGGTTTTAAAAGTTTCACCCCCCTTTAAGTCTCCGATTTAGGCTCAGGTCATGATCTCTTGGTTCGTGGGTTCGAGCCCTGCGCCGGGCTCTGTGCTTGACAGCTAGCTCAGAGCCTGGAGCCTACTTCAGCTTCTTTATCTCCCTCTCTCTCTGACCCTCCCCTGCTCATGCTGCCTCTCTCTCTCTCTCTTTCTCTCTCTCTCTCTCTCTCTCTCTCAGAAATAAATAAAACATTAAAAAGTTTTACCCCTTTTAACAAGACTGAGCAGATTGATGTTCAGTGAAACGTAATATTCTTCCTTAGAGCTTCCACCATTCTTTATCAGAATTGCCTCGTGCTACCTTACACTGGATAGACTCAGTTAAGCTATGATAACAACTCCAAAACCTCAGTGGCTTTAAACGACAGTTGACTTCTCACTCATGTTCTCAGTAATCACAGGCCACTTCATTCTCACCTTGGCAGCCAGGCAAATAGAGCTGCTGCTGCCTGGAGCATTGTCAGTCCCTGTTAGGAAGGGAGAGGAGTGTAGCCAGTCATTGAGTCTCTCCAGTTTCTGCTCAGAAATGACATGTGTTTCAGGTTTCATTGGTTGGAGCAAGTTACACGGCCTCCCCTAATTTAAGGAGACTGAAAGTGCAGTTGTAGGAAGGAGAGCCCAAAACGCTTGGTTGACAACACTGGTGGCTACTGGTTCACCTCAAGATTTTTTGTGTACTTGTCTCATCTTCTAGATAGAGACGCTTGAGTGTAGGACTCAAGTGTAGGGTCCTTGAGTATAGCACCTGGGTACTCCTGCTCTTCCTCATACATACAGTATTTCATGTTCCAATGTCCTGCTCTTTAACTTTTTTTTAAAAAGTTTATTTATTTTTTAGAGAGAGACAGAGGGAGAGGCAGACACACACACAGAATACTAAGCAGGCTCCAGACTCTCAGCTGTTAGAGCAGAGCCCCATGCGGGGCTCAGACCACAAACTGTGAGATCATGACCTGAGCCATAGTCAGACACTTAACTGACTGAACCACCCAGGTGCCCCACTGCTCTTTAACTTTTAAAAACATTTAGATGTTGTGAGATTGGTAATTAACATTGTGTCATTTTTCTTTCTAAAAGTAATTTCTTCTTTGTTCCCACTTCTAAACTATTCCTGAGAATAATTCTTATATGAGGATATTCTTTCATTAAAAGATTTTGAGTTTTTTGCATCTGTGTTTCTTTAAAAATTGAATATACATACTCCATTCTTAGCTAATAGGGCAACAGTGGGCACTTTACACTTAGGGCAGTGTTCATTCTTCTTCTTACTGATGGAAAACAAACTTATTCACAAGGTTGTTTGGAAGAATTTTGAAATTTTTTTCTTTTGGCCATCCTCTTGTAGATCTTTTGATAAAGGTTCTTTTAACTTCATTGAGTAAGAGGAATTTTGGCCATTTGGGGTACCTGGGTGGCTCAGTTGGTTAGGTGTTTGGCTCAGGCCATGATCTTATAGTACGTGAGTTTGAGTCCCGTGTCAGGCTCAGTGCTGACAGCCCAAAGCCTGGAGCCTCTTTTGAATTCTGTGTCTCCTCTCTCTGCTCCTCCCTTGCTCCTGCTCTGTCTCTCTCCCTCTCAAAATAAACTATAAAAAAATGAAAAAAATTATTTTGCCCATTCAATCAGGGTTTGATTAAAACTAGATTCTTGCTATGAGCAGACACTTCTCCAAAGAGGACATCCAGATGGCCAACAGACACATGAAATGATGCTCAGCATCCCTCCTCATCAGGGAAATACAAATCTACACTGAGATACCACCACACACTGATCAGAGTGACTAAAATGAGCAAATCAGAGGACTCTAGATGCTGGCGAGGATGTGGAGAAATGGGCACCCTCCCACACTGTTGGTGGGAATGTAAACTGGTACAGCCCCTCTGGAAAACAGTGTGGAGGTTCCTCAGGAAACTAACAATAGAACTCCCCTATGACCCAGCAATAGCACTGCTAGGAATTTACCCAAGGGATACAGAAATGTTGATGCACAGGGGCACATGTACCCAATGTTCATAGCAGCACTCTCCACAATAGCTAAAACATGGAAAGAGCCTAAGTGTCCATCAATGGACGAATGGATCAAGATGTGGTTTATCTATATGATGGAATACTACATGGCAATGAGAAACAATGAAATCTGGCCATGTGTAGCAACATGGATGGACCTTGAGGGTGTTATGCTGAGCGAAATAAGTCAGGCAGAGAAGGACAAATATCATATGTTTGCACATATAGGAAGATTAGGAGGAACTTGATGGAGGAACAAGGGGGAGAAGAAGGGCGGAAATGGTGGGGGAAAGGGAGAGAGGCAAACCATGAGAGACTCTTGAATGCTGACAAAAACTGAGGACTGGTGGATGTGGGGGGGAGGAGGGGTGAGCATGGAGGAGGGCACTTGTGGGGATGAGCACTGGGTGTTATGTGGAAACTAATTTGACAAT